>FIZR01024854.1:0-10463 GCA_900060175.1 Ferrisia virgata | reverse complement strand
ATGGAACAGATGTGAGTGAAATTGGTCGATAACTGGAAGGGAGTATTCTATCTTTCCTACTTTTAGGATTGGTATAATAATTGCAGTTTTCCAAGCTGTTGGGAACTGATTCGATGTCCATATTTTATTGTACAGGTCAAGTAGAATTTCTTTGATATGATCAGGAAGATATTTTATCATATATGGGTGGATATCGTCAGATTCTGGAGCAGAATTTTCGATATGATGATTTAAAACTTTATTAAGTTTATCGATGGAGAAAGGAACATTAAACTCTTCTCAGTTGTCAAAATTAAAATTCAATATAGATGTTTATGTAGTGTTTTTCAAATTTAGGAACTGAGGGTCATACGATTCATTAGCTGAAACTTTGGCAAAATTTAAAGCTAAGGTGTTGGCAATATCTTTTGTTGTTGTTAGGATTTCGTTGTCCTCTCTGATACTCTGCTTTTGACTTATTTTAAACATATTTTGTGCTCATGATATTTTAATACCGATCACAATTTCGAAATTTTCATTATTCTTCAAACATATATCGATGTCATAGCTTGTGTTGCAGTTTATAAATGTTTTTTTTTTTTTTTTAAAATTTTTTCGACCCTGTTTATAAATGTTTTTTTTTTTTTTTTTTTTTTTTTTTTTCTATCCAAGAGTGTTTCTATACAGTTTTTTCAAACCACTCCCATCTTCCAGCAGCGAATCATCAATCATTTACTATCGATTTAATAATATTTTGACTTGACAGATACGTTCGTGTAAGTACAAATCGTAACCTGGATATTGAATGAATATTTCTATACTGGCATCATTTAAATAACAATAATATTACTGATCAAATCAAACTACACGTATGAAATTTATTCCATTCTTAGCTTCGCACACAGGTATACATAATAGATACTATAATGTCGAACTTCGTATAATACTCGCACACAACACACACATATTGTGAGAGAAATTCCAATCTCCTGATGCAATTTCTCCTTCATCCATACCTCACCTATAAGCTATCTACGTGTACATAAGTATACGTGCATATCCATCCAATAGTCATCATTTTCATTGACACCCACAATACACCGAATCAGGTGGGAGGAGGGGGAGTGTGCGCCGAGTATAACGTGAAAATATCTTTACACCATTGTGGCCAAATTTACGAACCACTATTTCCAGCAACCATCATTTTAATGTCATTTCGACCGAATATGGCGGTTCGTACAACACACAGATGATAATGTAAAATGTAAAATCTATAAGTAGGTACGTACACGTACCTACACAACATACTTTATCTGTACACACGTATGTAGGTATATGTATATATATTTAAACCGGATTATTAAAAAAAGCAAACACCGACCGACCGACATATTGGTTACAAAAATTTATCTTTTTAAATGCATCGTTGATGGCAATTTACGGACGATTTTAATGCACGCCGAAGCATGAATTATGCAGGTTCGGATTACATTCAAAGATGCAATTATTTTCTGCACTTCGTCGTATTTTTTTTTTTTTTTTTTTTTTTTTTTTTCTTTTTTAATCGTATTATCCGTGTGACTTCTTTTTAATTATGCGTTTCCCTTCCTCTTCCATTATGCACTGCCCACCCTTTCATCCTCGGCGCATATTTATATATTAAGTATATATGCATATTTTTTTCTTTTTTTTTTTTCACAACCCGTTTCGTTTTAATTAGCGCGCCAGTATTTTTATAAACAGTAGTATTATTATATACGCGTATATGTATGATGCATATTGCATACATACATATATGCATACATGGGCATTAATGCGTTATCTTTTCTCTCTGTCTGTTTTGCATTTCCCCTACTTTGAAATACTACATAATTTACTCATCGTATACATATACAACACACATATGTATGTATGTACATATCATCGTCGAGAGATGAGTATTAAAAACTTGTTAGCCGCTGTGCACACTGCACACAGCATACACGCAACACTTGCACTTGCACTTTTTTCCTTTAACTACCTGTGCAGCCAGCGTATTTACTCGCTGGTAATTATAATCAATACGTATCGTAATACTAAGTACAAGTATACGCTCATCCGGACGGATAGGCATACTTTTATTAGAGAATATTTGACGATGCTAAATTAAAAATGCCAATATTTTAATACATACGTGCGGTTAATTGTTGCGTATTATTACGCTGGGTGCTGAAGAGTGAGAGTAGAGAGAGAGAGAGAGGGAGGGGGGATTAGCAGCGCGAGCTGAAACGATGCAATTACCATTATAATGCATGTACGTAAGTTCAACACTGATGATATCAGACCGCCCATCTTTGCGGTGATTTTAATTTTCAGTAGCATTGGGTATATAATTTTTTCTTCCTTCCTTACTCTGTATACTCGTGCTTCATGCATGGGACTCAAATTAATTTTTTATTGCTATATAAATACCCCAGCGTATGTATTAAAGCTTTTTTCACTTTTCTTTTTTCTGGTACGTTGTACTGCATACTGTCCCCCTGAGCTAAGGGAGGACTCACATCGTGTGGTTGCGAAAAAAAAAAATTACTCATTTTTCTAGTTACGAAATTTGATAAGGAAGAAAGGAAAGATATTAATTTTTCAGCGAAATAAAGAAGAAAATAAGAAAGCAACCATGTGTGGGTCCCCTCTCAGCTCGGGTGCCTCGATTACGTAAATTGGCATAAACAAACTAGCACACGAAATGAAAATGCCTATTAGGTGTACACGTAAAAATGGAGGTCTATTTATTGAAGAAAATATTCGTGGGGTAGTAGAATAGAGTAGAGTGAGAAAAACACGTTATAAGATTCCTCAAAAGAGGTTACTCAATGTTTTAAAAAAAATTTCCCAATCAGTGTTGAGGATAAGTTGGGTTCGATGGGGGTAAAAAGTCGAGACCTACGAAAGATACGTCTACGGTCCCCACTAAATGTACCTACATGCCAACTTTCAAATCCCTAGTTCAATTTGGTGGTAAGATAGAGCAGGAAATAGCCCTTTTTCAAGGTCAAAAATGGCTAAAACCCTCATATCTCCCCTCCTAATTGATCTAGGAGGCTGATTTTTGGATACGTTATATGAATTTGAATTCTCTGTCGATCAACTCAGAACGGAACAATTTTTGCGATTTTCTAGCATCTCAGCCCTTTCCCATTAATCTGGGCAAAACTGAATTTTGACCCGAGGCCATCCCCACTCTAAAATATCAAACGGCACACCAATCGGAAACGTTTCCCCAAATTTGATTAATTTTGGCCACTATCGAGCTGAACAGATAATTTTTCAATTTAGCGCGAAAAAAATAAAATAAATATCTAACACGACCATGGTTTTCTAGGACATCAAAACGAATTTTTTTCGTACCTCCCGCCCCACCCCTTTTTCCCTTAGTAGCCATGGGGGTACAGGTAGATATTGAAACGAACATCTGAAACCTCAAAAAAGCAAATTTTAGACAACTGCTAAATCTGTGTACCAAATTTTAGCTTTATAACTAAATTATGAGGGGGGGGGGCGGGAGCACGAGAAAAACTCGAAAAATAAAACAAAAAGACTAAAAAACCAATTCCTCGGGGTTGGGAGGGAGTACAAGAGGGCTGGAAAATTGAAACCTTCAAAAGGCAAAGTGAGAGAGGAAAATTCAGTTTTCAAGATCAAAAAGGAGAAAAACCACTGTATCTTCCCTCCTAATCAACCGGGGAGGGTTATTTTTTAGATACGTAGCACAACTTTTCATTCTCTATCGATTGACACAAAAAAGAATAATTTTCGTGAATTTAGCCTCTCAGCATCCCCTTTCCAAAAGTTAAGCTTAACTGAATTTTAACCCAAGGATATCCCCACTCAAAATTATTATGTTTTCAACTTCGCCTCTTTTTTCCTCTGAAAATATACCATTAGAAATTCAAAATTTCTTTAAGTAATTGATTGTTTTCAATATGCGCGGGGAAAACTCAAACAACAACAAAAACCATTGAAAAAACTACTTTCAACAAACCCCTTACCAGCCCATCAAAAAAGTATTTTTATTTTTTAAGTTTGATTTTCTACGTCATATTATCAATGAAAACCAGACTATTAGAGTGTATCGACCAACGACAGATGAGGGGGTGGGGGAAATATTAACGAAATCCGTTTTAGGGTCTTAGAAAACCATTAAGACCATTTTTGGCCATATCAGATACTTTTATTCTTTTATTTTTGTTCGCCGAAAACTAAAATCATTTACTCTGCTCGATACCGACCAAAATAGCTCCAATTCGCTCAATCGGCTCAATTTGGCAGCGGATTAGATACACAGGATTGGGGATGACCTTGGGTCAAAATTCAGTTTTGCCCCAATTTGGGGAGAGGGGTGCTATGGGGTCAAAATCGCAAAAATTATTTCTTTTTGAGTTGATTGCCAGAGAATCCAAAATTGTATACCGTATCCAAAAATCAACCTCCTAGGTCAATTAGGAGAGAAGATATCAGGGGTTTTCTACTTTTTGACCTTGAAAGGCGGCTGACCTCGATTTTTCAGCCCCATTCCACCCCCTCACAGCCCCAGATATGAAGTTTTTTGGTCGGTTTTTCTTATTTTTCGAGTTTGCTTCACGCATATTTCCCCTCCAAATTGGGCTAGGTAGTTGAAAGTTGGGGACCCTAGGACGTGTCTTTTGAGAATTTTGACTTTTTAGCCCCATTGAATCATTCATACCCGTAACGAAAATCAGGCTGAAATGCGATGTTGTTTTTTTTTACATGGTTCGAGCATTCACTCAGTTTGTATCTCGCATATCCCCCTCCATATCTGGCTACTCGCACAGCCAAAATCCATAAAAGTTACATCTATGACCCCTACATCCTGAATTTCAACTCCCTAGATCAATTTGCAAGGGAAATATGCGTGAAAAAAATCAAAAAATAAGGAAAACTGCGCGAAAAATTGCTTTTTTGGGACAATGAGCCTGAAGGGTTTGGGGAGGGGGAGGGGGTAATGGCACCCGAAAGGCACATCTACGACATACAAAGTGTCAACATTCTAGCTCAATTTGATGGGGAAATATAGGTGGGACGAACTCGAAAAATCAGAGAAACCACCTAAAAAACTAATTTTTTGGGGCTGCGAAGGAGCACAATGAGAATGACGAGCCGAAATCCCCAAGATAACATATCAAGAACCTCTACTAAATCTATATGCTTAATTTCAATACCGTTATTCAATAATGCGGAGGGGAGATATGCGAGGGAGGGACAGTCTTTTTTCAAAGTCATAAAGGGGGACCCCCCCTATACCTCCCTTCTCATTTGATGTAGGAAGCTGCGTTTAGGATATGTTGTACAACTTTTGATTTCCCAACGATTGGCTTAAAAACTTTCGGTTTTATCACCTCCTCACCCCCCCCCATTTGGAGCTCGACTAAATTTTGACCCAAAGTCAACTGCATTCAAAAATATCATATCCGCCGCCGAATAAAGCACGTTACCCAAATTTGACGCCAAGCCCAGTAACTAGGAGTATCTGATGAGTCAAAATTGGCTTCTAGGACCCTAATTCATATTTTATTAATTACTCCCCCCCCCGCCCATCCGTAATACCCTGGCTTTCGGTAACAATATGACGTAGAAAATCAAGCTAAAAAGTTATCGATAGCATTTTGACAAGAATTTACCCCATTCTCATTTTATTTTTGGTATTACAAATTGCCACCCATTTAGTTCTAATTATAATTACGTATTACATTTTTCCAAAATTAAAATTCACGCCTCCAGAATGTATACCATTTGAAAAAAGAAAGAAAAACATTACAACTCGCATTCCACGTTTAAACACCATGGTCATCGGTTATAAACACTATTCCCACAATGAAAATTCTGGAAAACCTTGCAAAACATAAAATGGCATTTCGCAACGTTCAATGTGCCATCATCGACAACGGTTGTAAACAAAAATTGAAGCAACAAGTAAACATCGGTAAAAAGCACGTGTAACTTCCTACATCGATGGTGGATGAAACTTTCATATTTCGTTTGACAAGGCAATAGCACAAGTGTAGAAAAATTACGAAAACCTAATTTTCAAATTGACGTTCGCTATGGCTATAATTTTATACAGGAAATGTAAAAAGTTTCTCCGATTGTTGCCACAACTGTGACGTAACATATGGTCGAATCCATATACATACAAATAAACATGTTCAAATAATGCACATTAGATGTAGCGCATAAAAAATAAAACTAATATACCACGTACCTCTATATTAATACTTTCATCCATACATGCAGTAGGTACATATACCTACTACACATACAAATATGGTCTATAAACAAACAAATCTTACGTAAGATGTTTCGTATATAATCTCGCCAAATGCATAGAATAATACAACCATGTTGTCAATCAAATAAAATTTAAGTGCATTTTTACAATACACGACCATGATGATGATGATGATGACGACGACGACGACGACGACAAACGAAATTGCTATATATCTTTTTTTTACTGGCACTCTTTAAAAACCCACATACGCCTTCTCTTTTCGTAGCTGTCCTCTGTGTATAGTGTATACCAAACATTAAACTCATGGGATGAAAAAAAATTGCAATAACAATAGTATATTATAAGATGATCATTACGACGAAAAAAATTTATTTATTTTTTTTTTTTTACATATTTTATCCTTCGAGTTAAAAAAGTTCGACTGCTCATCATCAATCGGCACACAAATCGTAAACATGTTGCAAACCATCATGCAGGGTCGATAACTATACTAATAAACATGACATATTATAAACGAATGAAAACTCCAAGATGATAATATCGGCGACGAGATAAAGAAGGAACAACACAAGCAGAAGTGCACATATCGAACCAACAATAACCAATATGCAGGTAGAACGGCGAGTTGTTCGAGGATACATCGAGGTAAAGAAGAAGAAAAAAACTTTTTTCATTTTAATAAAGAGAATCGTAAAAATCAGAATAACTCGAGTGCATTGTATATACAACACACACATACATATGTATATGCTTGAATTTAGCATAGTGTAGTATACGTATGTATATTACTCAAACTAACGCAGCGAGAAACGAGCTGGCGTATCAACGTTATGATATTTTTAATTAGGCGTTTATCAAGAAGATTTTATATCTTGTTTATTTCCTTACAAATTACATCAATCAAACGTTTTACGACGTTGCAACTTGTCAACGAGCCAACAACAACAACGAGCGATTTTTTTCTTTACTTCTCTTCTTTTTAGCCAGCATCAGTACATTGCGATGCAACGAGCAATTACAGGTATGCACAACGAATATAATATGTACATTGCCTGCCTGGCATCTCTACCAACGTACTCGCAATGTGGCGCATATTGCAGCAAGTATTTTATTACGTAGTGTTCCGTGTATCGTTAATATCCTACCATGTGGAATGAGACACTCAAAGAAGGATGGAGAGAGGATCTCAAAAATTTTGAAAAATGTAAGTATAGGCGAGTCGTATTAAAAAAGTGAGTCGATATTCGATCTCAGCGGTGTCAAATCAGCAGAAATCGATATACCGCACGCTATATTAATAATTTTTTAATATTTTTCCATTTTTATGTTCGCTTGGGGGGTCACTTAGGGGTCAGATCTGAAAAATAACCCAGTTTTCAAGCTCGGCGACCTCAAATTAGTAACAATCGATATGTCACTTCATTTTTTCAATTTTTTTGAATTTTGACCCGATCGAGGGGATAGTGGGGGCATTTAAACGGGATGAATCGAGAAAATGAGTCGAAAACCGAATTCAGCGCACTCGAATTAGTAGAAATCGATATGTCACTTCATTTTTTCAATTTTTTTGAATTTTGACCCGATCGAGGGGATAGTGGGGGCATTTAAACGGGATGAATCGAGAAAATGAGTCGAAAACCGAATTCAGCGTCCTCGAATTAGTAGAAATCGATATGTCACTTCATTTTTTCAATTTTTTTGAATTTTGACCCGATCGAGGGGATAGTGGGGGCATTTAAAGGGGATGAATCGAGAAAATGAGTCGAAAACCGAACTCAGCGTACTCGAATTAGTAGAAATCGATATGTCACTTCATTCTTTCCGTTTTGTTGAACTATGACAAAAATTGAGAACTCTTGTACCCCCCTCCCCGGTTGAGATTCCATTTCGAAAATTGATAGGTTACACCAAGTAAAAAAAAAAACGTATATTCGTGGTGATTTTTCAGAGCACCCAAGTTAATTCTTTTCTAAATACATTCTACTTTAAAAATCAATCAATTTTTTTTTCTTTTTTCTCATTTAATACTGGTCACTTGTTAATTTTCCTCAACATTTCGCTTTAAAATTATAAAATCAACACCGAGTAAAGGTCAGTTAATTTTTCTCGACATTTCAATTTTAAATCTTGAAATCAATTGAGAGTCAAGCTCAACTGTTGATGGGACAACTGACGATGACATTTCAACTCAAAATCATAAAATCAATCCGAGGTCAAAGTCAACTGTTGACGGGTCAACTTTCTTCAACTTTCCTCAATATTTCAACTTAAAATCATGTCGTCAATCTAGAGTCAAGGTCTATTGTTTATGGGTCAGCTTTGAACATCTTCAATTTTCCTCAACAATTCAACTTAAAATCGTAAAATCAACCAGGGCGAGGGTTAACCAATTTTTCTCGAAATTTCAACTCGAAACCTTGAAATCAATCCGGGGTCAAGGTCAATTGTGTGCAGGTCAACGGATGACGACATTTCAACTCAAAATCATAAAATCAATTCAAGTTCAAGGTCCACTGTTTCGACGTGTCGACTTCAAACATCTCTAATTTTCCTCAACATTTCAGCTTAAAATCATAAAATCAATCTTTCATAAAATAAGTCCACTGATGTCATTTCAGGCCATAAAAATCTGTCCACTGATGTCAGTCCAATGATGACGTCACATGGTTGACAGTACATTAATGTCATCTAATGATGACGGTCAACTGTTGACGGTCAATTGTTGACGTTTTAACATCGAAAGATGTTTATTGGCGCATTTTGGAAAAATCGTCAACAGTTTACTGTCATCATCAGATGACATCAGTGGACAGATTTTTATGACGTGGAATGATATCAGTGGACTTATTTCAAGAAGGATTGGTTTAATGATTTTAAGTTGAAAGTTTGAGGAAAATTAGAGATGTTTGAAGTTGACTCGTCGAAACAGTGGACCTTGAACTTAGATCGATTTTATGATTTTGAGTTGTAATGTCGTCATCCGTTAACCCGCCAACAGTTGAGTTTGACCCTGCATTTATTTTGAGATTTCAAATCGAAATGTTAAGAAAAATTAATTGACTTTTACTCGGGTTGATTTCATGATTTTAATTTGAAGCGTCAAGGAAAATTACCAAGTGACAAGTAATAAATAAAAAAAAAAAAGAAAATTGTACCATTTAGATTTACAACATCAAAACTTACATTCTTTCAACGATGTATACTTTTTGTGTGCAAAGAGTTCTAAGTATTTTCCATAAAGCACTATTGAGTATCTTTCAATGTTAAAAAATTTGCGGTTTTTGGGGACAACATAAACTCCTAAATGCTGCCATTTCAGGGGCTGTGAGGGGGTGCAATGAGGCAAAAAAGTCACTTCTAGAACTTTTTCAACCTCCTAGACCAATTTGGTGGGGAAATATGCTTGGGACAAATTCGACAGTCGCCTACAAAATCAATCGGTTTGAAAAGACGAAATCCCAAAAAGCACATCTATGGCCCCTACCAAGTTAACAAACCAAATGTTAACTTTATCGCTCAATTTAGATGGGATATAGGGGAAGATAAGCCGGTTTATAAAGTCAAAATGGAGGGACCCTCATATCTCACTTCCTAATTGACGTAGGAGGATGATTTTTGGATATATTATACAATTTTTCATTCTCTATCGATTGGCATGAATATGGAAAGTTTGTAATTTTTGCCCCTCAGTATCGCCTTTCCCAAATTTGGGTATGAATGAATTTTCACCGAAGGTCATCTTCACTCAAACATATCAAATCGGCTCCCAATCCAAAATTTAATTGAATTTGGTCGATATCAAGTTGAGCAAACAATTCTTAGTTATGGTTGGGACAATAATAAAAAATAAATGAATAAATAAATGTAAAAAGGAATAAATATCTGATAAGGCCAAAAATGGTCTCAACGGTCTTCCAGGATCTTAAGACAAATTTTGTTGATACTCCCAGTCTTCCTCCACCTACCGCAGTTCGATAGTCTGTAATAGGCAGGTTCTCATTGGCAATATGACGTAGAAAAGCAGTCAGCTCTTGGTGTTTTTAAACAAAATTCAATCATCTTTGCAAGTTTTGTCAAAATTCGAGAAATTTTTTCTTATTTCACATCCCATCTTATTGTACATTAGGGTTGTCCAGCCTTATAGAAGGAAATTTTTTTTTAATCTTTTTCGGAGCTCTCACCCCCTAAATTTTTT
>FIZR01024849.1:0-16250 GCA_900060175.1 Ferrisia virgata | reverse complement strand
AAAAAAATATTTCATCTCATATACTTGTAGGAAATTGAATTCTCTACAAAAAAGGTTCCTTACAATTTTTTGATAAACCTCACCGTTTAAAAGTTATTGAAGGTTAAAGTTTCACTATTTTAATGAATTTTATAACTACTCAAGACGACAGTATCATGATACAAATTCTGTGCACGTTGTCTCGTATGAACATTTGTGAAATATATGCCCTTATGAGGTAAAAAATGTAATGTTCAATTATTCTAACACTTCGTTGAGATTTTACAGAGATTCACAGGTCATTGACTTATGAGTGCAGTCCATTTAATGCTGTAGTATCTGAAGTGTGAAATTTTTAGCCTCATTTTCTGTGTCATATTGCCAATGAAAGGCGAGGGAGGTGAGGAATATCAATAAGACCCCCTTTCGGATCCTAGAAGACCATTACGACTACTTTTGGCCATGTCACAAATTCATTTTCATTAACTTTTTTCCCCAAGACTAAAATCATTTGCTCTGCTCAGTACTGACAAAAATCGTTACTATTCAGTCAATCGACTCAGTTTGGTGGCGAATCAGATATATACAAGTGGGGACGACCTTGGGTCAAAATTCAGTTATGCCCAGATCCGCAAAAATTGTTCATTTTTGAGCCAGTCGAAAGAGGATCCAAAGATGCATAACATACCCAGAAATCATCCTCCTGGGGCAATTAGAAGGAGAGATATGGGGATTTTCCTCTTTTTTGGCCATGAAAAAAAGCTGCCCTCTCATATTTCCTCTTCAAATTGTGCCACGAAGTTGAAATGTGGTATGTATATTTAAGCAAGGATCCTAGATATGCCTTGGGGGGGGGGGGGGGGTCTGAACTACTCAGTCTCATTGCATCCCTCCCTCACAACCGCAAAAAAGTTGTTATTTGTAGGTTTTTCTTTTTTTTATGATTTTGTTTCTCGCATATCCCCTCTCTCCGATTGAGTTAGGAAGTTGAAATCTGGTATGTTGATTTAGTATACGTTTCAGTTGTGTCGCCTGTTTAGTCTCATTGCACTCCTCCTTCCCTCACCACGGATTTCGCAAAGTTTTTTTTTCAATTCACACAATTGTAATGTGTCACGAAAATCAGGCTGATTTTACAACTGCATCAAGATCATTAAGATGGAAATTCTAGAATTTTCCATTTCTAATGGTATGCAGTGGAGAAGTAAACGGATCGAAGAGAGTGATGAAAATTTATAACATACGGTGAGATCTTTTAAGAAGTCAGTTTGGCTGAAATTAACGTGTCAGCTTTTTATTCTGCCATAGTACAGAGGATTAAAATTGAACATACATATTTAATTTGATTTGTGATGGAAAATATAGTCAACTTTGAAGGCTTCGTATTAGTATTTCAATACTGAATACTGAAATATGTACAGATAGATGTATACTGTATAAAGATTTCGATAGAAACCTTTTTTTTTGCAAGGAATTTTATAAAAAATGTTTTTTTTTTTTTTTTTTAATGAATCCGGTACTTGTACGTTCTCCAACTCTTTTCTAAATTTTAACGACAATAACGACAGTAAAATCCTATAATAACGACCATGCAGCACACTAGTAAGCTTTCTTTACCTTCTTTATTCTTATCACAGTCTTTTCATTTAGATGAAAATTTTTATCGTAATGAATATTTTTAGACTCGTATAACATAATAAAAAAAAAAAAAATCAGTAGGTAGCAAGCTAGCAACTGAAAGATTCATTGCATCACCATTATTTCATTTTGCTGATAGGAATGTCCGGCGTTGGTGTAAAAGTAAATCTGCAATAACTTCATACAAACATGTATTTTTATCAAATTTTATGTACTGTATCATGATTCTTCAGTTTCTACTTCCTCCTCGTTCGTATGAATAGTTTTGTCAGATAGCGCAGCGTGATAATTTGCTTGGAAAAAAATAAAGAGATAAGACATTCGAGCCAATCAGTACGCAATACCTTGGTTTCGTATCATTTATAAATATGAGATTTTGTTCTTCATCAATATCACATTCGTTTTAAGTAACGCAATCGAATAGTTTCTATGTACATTTGTGGTCCATTGCGGTGTTCAGAGTTGATCTTTTTTCTACGAAATCTAGATAAGAAATACGTCCATTAAAAAAAGAAAATTCTGGTTTTATTGGTTTATTTTTTTCCATCACTTGAAAGAACAAATTTCGCTACATTAATTTTCTATTGGGTGTTTTATCGTCTTTCAAAATAGGTAGCTGCTGCATTCATCACACTAAGAAACCGGATGTTTTGATTGATATTTTATTTGTTATTTGCTTCGAAAGAAACTAAAAAGTAAACTGTTAAATTGAATTTGACTTGGGTTTTTTGAAATGTACATTTTAACATAAAAACGATAGGTCATCATGAGTTACCACACGTAGAGTTTTCTTTATATTTTTGTACATGGAATAGTAATCTTAATCGAAAGATTTTTAGGTCCTATAAAGAAAACAGTACATAGAATGCAGGGTCTTACAATATTTTGCAGATAACTAACTGCCTGCAGTGCATCTTGGTTCATTAATCTGTTAAGGGTAGAGATGGGTCTCGGATTCAAAATTCTCGAGAAAAATTGATAAACAAAGCAGCCGATTTAAGGTCTTTGTTCGGAAATGCCCTCTCAATGTTGTCCCTGGAGAGAAATCGTTGTAGCGACAAAAAACAAAGAAGTAAACTAAAAAAAAAAAAAAAGATTTACGTTTTTGTGAACCATTTTACAATTTTAAACTCCTAGCGAAGCTATTCAACTCATTAGTAATACCTTGTCTTAGATTAAGAAGTATTTAGTCGACGGCTTTTGGTCTTCATTCCCGGTTGACTTCTTTTTTCGAGTCCACCACTGGATAAAAGATGGTAAATTACGAGGTAAACCAGGGTGTCTACTGTCTACGGGTTTTTTCAAATTGCATTACATGGCTTTTTCATGGCTTATTCTTAAACAAAGATAGGAGAGGTAGATGTAGGGAAGGTCTCAATCGCCCCCAATGCTGAATTAGCCCCCCTCTCCCAAATGGTCTCACAAAAATCCAAAAATTAACACTTTGCAAAAGTAAAATCAGGAAAATTAAAAAATTTTCAGCTTACAGATGCCATCAAATACCCAGTTTTTGACTTCACATTTCTGATATTTTGCAAAATTTTTGCTTTAGCAAAACGATGGTAATACTTCTTTGACTTTCTCTTCATGTACATAAATAGAAGGGTTGAAAGCAAGAAAATGAATAAAATAGACCACACAATCCTTTTTTTTTCTCAATAATAATACAAAAGTGCTGAAACCTCCCAAAAAATTTCGGTTCTATCTCCATCCATAAACCTACTTTAATTTTTACTCCTCATTTTCGTTCCATATATTGGCATGGACTAGCACGGAATGCTAGAGACTCCTCTTCCCCTTCCCCCTTCCCATAAAAATTACTACTAAATAACGAATTCGAAAAAACTAGAATTTAAAATTAACATTCTTATTTATGCTCTGGCATTTAAAAATTAGTAGTTATGACAAGACATTTCTCAAAATCGTGAAATCCGTGCAATTGATTGAAAAAAAGGAATGAAAATAAAAAATAATCCCAGAGGGGAGTGAGGGCTAAATTTTTCATTTTGCTATTTCAATTATATTCTTCACTATTTTTGACTTTTTCGAGAGATCCTTCAAACCGAGGGTTCAAAAAATTAGTACTTTACTCTTTCTTTTTGTGGGTGTCGACAAATTTTGAAAGAAAAAAATAAACTACTTTTTTGCAACATCTCTAAACTATTTTATTATCATCTAAAAATTGATAATACAGACAAGAACTTCCCCCCCCCCACTACCAAACATACACGCAATCACTCTCTCTCAAAAAATACTTCGTACATCAACCTGGTTCTGGTTAAGATTTTCCCTTCAATTTTAGCGCATAAGTAGGTGGGAATTTTTTAAAAAGTTTGTGTGTCATGCACGAGCGAATTGGGGACAAAAATTTTGCAAAATATCAAGAATGAAGGGTGCAAAAATCGGAATTTTACCTGGACGCTGAGCTTTATACTTGGAATTCGAATTTTGCTGTTTTTGATATGCAAAAATTAATTATCATGAGGGAAAAAACCGGTTCAAACCTTCATGTGCTTAATTTTGGGCCAAATAATACTATAAAGTGAAAATTTTACGAAATTCAAATTGTACTAAGAAAAGATGAGAATTCCCTACATAATTATTTGTAATTTATACCGAAAATTTCGCACAAAATTCACGACTTTTATAGCTTTTATTACTTTGTGGCTTCGATCATGACTCTTGCCAACTCAGGAATAGATGTTCCATGTTCGCCTTCTTCAACCTCTGAAGATCCACAGCTTGAGTCCATAGATGAAGGTAAGATGGGGGCTTTACAAAGGCATCTCCAAGGAGACATCCATAAAAGATTCTAATTCCCTTCTGGCACCCTAAAATTTTCCTATTCATGTTCACCAGCTATGTATATCTCAGATTTAAAATCAGAACTATGAAAAACTTTCATTTTTCTTCTTAGAACAACAAATAATTTTATCCTTTTTTCGATGCTTGAAAAATCATTTTTTTTCCAAAAAATTTTACCTTCGCTTAGCTTGAACGTGTGTGTATAATATGTCGCCCTTATCACTCAAAGAAAATTTTGACCCTCTTTCTTCTTGAGAAATTCTCTCAATGAATGGAGATCATGGCCCCTTTTATATCACCTCAAATTGATGCTTCTGGGGCTTGGGGGACTTAAGCCCTTCAAAAATGTTGATTTAAAGTTATCAATATTTTTATTGAAGTTTTTCAATGTAGATTTTTGAAAGTTTTCAGATTAAAGAACTCGAGTTCATTGGATACAATTGTCATTGTGATTGCATCGCGATGCATATATAAGATACATAGGTACATTGTATATTTTCAACATGTAGTACGTAAATTGTATACGTATGTAAGACTTTCTCTCTTCATTTCCTGTACATACATATTACATACACACGCAGTATACATCGTTTTAAATACACCCAAGGCACGCGATACACATCGCTAGTCGGCTTTTGCGGTTTTTTACCCAATACACATACATTGGCAGTACCCTGCTATGCATACACTGCCATACCATTCCAACGCTAGCGAATGAAATACGTACGCATATGTGTATGTAAAATATCACCAAAGCAAGAAATCCAATACCATTCGCATGATCTGGTATGTATAGCTTTGGTTACTCCACAGAGACAAATAAAAGCCGAAGATAACGAACGCGTAAACGCGGAATGTAAAAAAAGAGTCAAACGCATGCGGTACCATTTTCAATATAATAGTTCGACAAAGTTGTGTAAGCGAGTAGAAGAGCACAGCGCTGGCGGCAGGGGGCAACGGGCAACGGGCAAGGGTGCGGAAACTAAATAGCAACGGCTGACGCACAAAAAGCCGTAACGGGGAAGATTATAATAAAAGACAGATTACATTCGGTGAAGAAACCACCACCTCCTCCTTCTTTTCCGCTCCTACGGTCACACACTAGCAACCCTATTAATGAGCCCGGTGCGGTAGAATGGTGGTGTTACCAACGGAGTAATTTCTTCGGAAAATTAATGGAATGCTATTTGTATAGTGTAAAAAATTTTTTAATTTCATATCCAGCTTCCATCGTGTACCTACTCATCTGTACAGTATACTTATAATATGTATTTTGGTCGGATAAGCAGTGCGGCAGAATGATGATGAGCGGCGACGTACCGTTCCTTCACTGGGCAATATTTTTCTAGTTTATCAATCTAGTGTACCTATTGGTATTTATAATACGAGTTAATAACACATCGCATATTGTACGAAGCTGGACTTCGCATCACGAAGAAATATTTTCTCGTAACACTGCAATGACTTTAAACTCAACCTATAAAATAATCATCGGCAACAAGTAGGATCAAATTTCCAACACCTTTCCTCATCACCTTCACCTGTCAACGTTCAAATTTACCCTTCAACAGAAAAAAAACCCACCCCTTTAGGACTCTGAAAGCTCGCTCCGTGTACGAAATCGACGACAGCAAATATCGGCGCATTTTACCAAGGTAACACTGTTTCATCCTCCCGCGATAACGGGTAACATCCTGACAACTATACACATAGAAACGCCGCAACATTACGTCACACATACAACTCCCGAACGCATTGTTCAAAAGAAAAAGCGAAAGGGTGTTTCCGAGATAACTTCACATACAACCCTCCTCGCTTCTGCGTTACATATACATTTTTTACTACAAATTATTATCGAGGTTTGGTGCGCTTTCGAAATCATCCTGCATGACGTGTTTATGCGGTGCAGGTTGGCGGCAGCGAGGGGAATTTACAAGAGGAAATTTCGGATATTGTGTAATATCTATCTACTCTTCTGCACAGTTCTTAGAATTTACGCTATTACGCGTTCCATTTATTTCACAGTGTGTTGAAAATGTTCAACGTATTCAGGAATTGGAATTGGTGAATTTTTCTCTTTCTCTCCGTTTTGAGGCCTGATTTTCTATACAATTGTCAATGAAAACCAGGCTATTACAATGTATCGACGAACGGCGGTTAGAGGGGGGGGGGGGATACCAACAAGATCCGTTTTGGGGTTCTAGAAACCAGGCTATTACAATGTATCGACGAACGGCGGTTAGAGGGGGGGGGGGGTATACCAACAAGATCCGTTTTGGGGTTCTAGAAAATCATTAAGGCAAATTTTTTGCAATGTCAGATATTTATTTTTATTTAATTTTTTTCCCTTGAACATTAAAATCATTTACTCTGCTCGATAATAACCAAAAGCGCTCCAATTTGGTCAATCGGCTCAGTTTGGCGGCGGATTAGATATATATAAGTGGGGATGGCCTTTGGTCAAAATTCAGTTTTGCCCCATTTTGGTGGAGGGGGTGCTGAAAGGCCAAAAACTCAAAAATTGTTCCTTTTTGAGTCAATCGAAAGTTAATCAACCTCCTAGGTCAATTAGGAGGGGAGATATGAGTGTTTTCCACTTTTTTGACCTTGAAGAAGGGCTGTTCCTCCCTCCCTCCCCCACCAAAATGAGTTGGTAAGTTGAAATTTGGTATGTACATTCAGTAGGTGTTTTAGGAGTGCCTTTTGGTGTATTGACTTTTTAGCCCGATTGAATCCTTCCTGTCCTCAATGCTGATTAGGAAAAAAGCCTCACTTTTTTTTACAAATCTCAATGTGGAATTTTAATTTTTCTTTGGCAAATCTTTATTGAACAAAAAAAACCGTAGAGTTCTACTCTGTTGGTTGATTTTCTTTTGAAAAGCAGTCTATCATTCTGCAAATAGAGGCAGATGGGAAGCAAATGAAAAATTCGCTTTATAGGTCTAGAAATCAATTTTCATCTCCTTGGGCAAGGGGATAACTTTTGATTGAAATTATAACAAAAAATCTAAAATTTAGAGAGGGGTTGATGGGGAGTAAAAGTTGCAAAATATAAAATACAATAAAGTAATGAAGAAAGGGGTAGTTGTTTACTTCACAACCTGTTCAAATATACAGACTTGGAAAGCTAGAATTTCATCTTGCTACAACCATTATTACGAGGGTTTCTATTATGCCACATATTGCATCCTACTCTTTTTAGTCTGATTAGTTGATATTATATTGTCATTGAGAATTAGGCTACTACAGTCCATCGACCTACGGCCGATAAGAGGGGAATACCAACAAAATCCATTTGCGATTCTAGATTACCTTCAAGACCATTTTTAGCGATGTTAGATATTTACTTTTTTTTTCTTCCGAAGACTAAAATCATTTACTCTGCTCAATACTGACCAAAATCGTTCTAATTTGGTCAATAGACTAATTTTGGCGGCGGGTTAGATATAAATGAGTGAGGACGATCTTGGGTCAAAATTCAGTAATGCCCAAATTTGGAGGAGGGGGTGCTGAGGAGCCAAAATCGCAAAGAATGTTCCTTTTTAAGCAGATTGATAGACAATCCAAAGTTGTACAACATATTCAAATATTAGCCTCCTAGGTTCATTAGGAGGGGAGATATGAGAGTTTCCCCCTTTTTGACCTTCAAAAAGGGCTACTCCTCTCATACTTCCCCTCCAAATAGAGTCAGGAAATTGAAATTTGGTATGTACATTTAGTAGAGGATATAGATGTGCCTTTCGGGAATTTCGACTTTTCAGACCAATCGTACCTCCTCACAGCCCCAAGAATGTGATTTTTTGAGTGGGTTTTCTTATATTTCGAGTTTTTCCTCGCATAACTCCCTTTCAAACTACGCTAGGAAGTTGAAATTTTATATTTAGATTGGGTAGGGGTCTCAAATGTGCCTGTTGAGGGACTTGACTTCTTAGTCTCAATCCATTCCCTCACAGCTCCAAAATTGTAGTTTTTTGGTTGGTTTTTCTTATTTTTTTTAGTTTGTTCCTGGCATAACTCCCTTCCAAATAGAGGTAGGAAGTTGAAATTTGGTATGTAGATTTAGTAAGAGTCCTAGATGTGTCTTTTGGGGGTTTGACTCTTTAGCCTCCCCAAAAAATGTATTTTTTGATTTTTGTCGCATTCACCAACCAACCCAATTAAACAGATTGGGTGGAATTTGTTACATATAGACTTGGTGCAAGTATCTACAGACGTGTAATACTTTTTCATGAGAGAAGTAATTGTGCCAATTAAATCCTGAGGATTCGTAGATTTAGGAATAGGTATTTTTCCAGCACAAAATTCAATATTTATGTTCCTAGAGGCATTTCTCTAGCGACAAGCGTAATTTCTGGAAGGCTCGATATACATGTGAATGAAGGAGGCAACCGAGTAAGTATACATTTATACAATATTGAAACGCATTATTCGGCTAAGTAGATACGACAACGACGAGAATGATGATGATGATGACGACGACGAACGATATAGGAACCTGCGATGACAAGGTTATATTGTCATTATAAACACATAAAAATTTTTTTCACAACCACGATGACACGGGAAGGCGGGTAACCATTTACAATAGCTCATTAAGAACCGGTAGTAGGAAAATTGCACTCGGTACCGTAATGAACTAATTTTGATGCGTGTATCCTCCGTTCCGCGGTCTCTGTAGTATATTTTGGATGGCACCGATCAGCATCAAGGCTGCACTTATACGACAATATCGACATGTGAGAAGTCGATACCGACTTATTGTTTCTTCACAGCTACCGGATCGTTTGTAAGTGTTTGTATCGTTGGTCGTTTCATTAAAGACGCCAGCTATTGGGGTATATAAGTGTGCGAGAAAAAAAAACCAGGGTTGAGTTTTATGTTTAGTATAACAATAGCAAGGTGCTAGACAGTTTTACGATCAGCGGTTCGGGTTTACGTGTTGAGGATACCTGACAAAAGGGATGAAATTTACCTGTCGAGTCCCCCTCGTGTATTTTAGTTTTGGTTCGTTTTATTTCATTTCGTTTTTTTAAAATACCATTGTACTGTGTATCTCTATCCTATAGAAAGGATATGTTCATCATATAGTTTTTCTCATGGCTGCCTCGTATTTTTGTTTGACCTTTTTATGGATTGTGATTATTGAAGGGTTCCTGCGATACGATGTGTATATATGTGTGTGTGTGTGTGTAGTTTTCTGTGTGTTGGAATTTCGAAAGAGAGGTTATTTTATCTGTAGAAATATGAGGTTATTTAAACGTTTTCTTTTTTGTAGCGTGAGTGGGGGGGGGGAAGAAGAGAAGACCATAATGTAATGTAATTTGCAAACATTCAAAATCAGAATCATCATCTGAGTAACTGCATAATGTAGGTATTTATTTGTAAATTAATCACTTATAAGGTTTGATTTTTCTTCTCTTATATTGTTCATTTCCCCCTTAGTCTCTTTCAATATACGTATGCTTGCTTTATGCTTTTCGTCTGTTGGATTTTCTTTTCTTTCTTATCCCTTTCATTTTCGTGATTTTCTTTTTCTTTTCTACGTGAGTTCGTCCTTTGTATTGTTAATACATTGAAAGTAACTTCTTGAATTGAAAGTGAAGGGTAGAACTTTATCCACCCCTTTTATATGTATAGTTTGCGAATCGTGGAATTGAGAAAAAATTCATATTTCTAAACAAAGAACGAAGTCTTGAGTAGATATTTTTATCAAGAAGGATCTAATACTGTTGAAGTTTGGCTATCTTCTTTTCTTCATTGCTTCATTTGTTTTCTCTCTCCCCCCCCCCCAACTTTCGCTTCCACAATCATTCACCATATGTGAATCACGTGAGGATAAAGTTCTGATGCTATAGCCTGGTAAAAAATAAATTGATTTGCCCGGTGGAATTTTGCAGTGATACTTTGATAATGGGCATGTACCATCAAAATACATACATGAGCAAAATTTTAACCGCCAGCCCCATTGGTTTTTGAGGGGGAGAGGCGGAGGTGGCTTTTGAAAGTACTAATTTATTAATTTGTACATTTTTTCGGTCATGTTAAAAGTCCATAGGAGAGGCGGGTGGGAGGAAGGGAGAACGTCAGAATTTTAAAACGAAAGATACTTGGGGGTGGGAATCCGCATCCTTTATTGCCAGAAAAAACGTAATGTTTCATTGCGGATTTTTTGTATTCCTGTTTTGTATATGGGGTGAGAGAAGGAGAGAGGGATATTATTATATTACCGGTTGAAAATTTGAGAAAATATGTAACCCAAGCGAACAGTCTCATGCGCAGGATTAGTCCAAAAGGAGGGTTTTTAGAGTTGAATTCCAATTTTCAGCAATCAAAAATTCCAAAATTTGATATTGTGATATAAAAAAGTTTGGAAAAAATTGTATTTTTGATCATCAGAAACTGCATTTCCCTAAATACTTGAGTAATTTATGCAATTTTTTTTGGACTTGCTAGCTCAATTTCTAAGAAAATTCATATTTTTCATGTCCATGGGAGCGGTTTCAACCCCCAACCTTCTGGTCTTGGCGCACGGGCCTGCAAGTGAAGCAAAGTCAGCGATATTTTGAAATGGCAACATGGAGAGGCCAAAAATGAGCATTTAAACTAGCATAGCAGTATCTGATTTCAGGAGAGGGAGGTGGAGGGATGGAAAATTTTTAAGATAAACTCAACAAATGATCTTTATAACGTATTTTTGAACTGTAAAAAAATTGTTGGAGTAGAGGGTGCCCTCCTTCCTCCTGCTACTCCCCCTCTCCCATCTGAGGATTTAGGTGCATTTGTGAAATTTATAAGTAACTATTTAGTTAGTTACTGCACGTTATTACTAAAATGAGTGAGTGAGTTATCATCTAACATTGAATTTTCATCAAAATATAGAGGAGTTCGTTGGTTGAGGGGCCTGACTTTAACCTTTCATGTCTCTATACTCTAATACATGCAACCTCAGAGACATGCAAAGAAACCCCAGCTTCAAAGAAAGAACCCCCTACCTATGAGAACCTTGTCCTTCTTAATAGGACCAATCTCACTACTAGCTAGCATCTTGGTTGTGTTCGGATACTTGAAGGATTGGCCTCGCTTGTTACAAAGGACCGTTACCTCTTCTCAACCAGTGCAGCCCTTTTTTTTTTTTTTCGCTCACCATACCAGCGCACCTAGTTTTCACTTTATCGCATGGCATGAATCATTGCTCTGAACTTATATTTACTACATTAACAAACTTGATTCTATTTAACAAACTTAAAATAATTTTCTTATTTTCTTCTCTTCGACTTATTAAAAACTTGAAAACTTTTCTTCTAGTCACATCAAGTCAGGGAAAAATGTCCAAGTCGGTTTTATAGAGCGAGGGAGGTTGGTAGCTGGCTTTTGATAGTCTTAGGTAACACTGATTTCCTGGCGGTATACCCATATGGGAACTATGTTCCTCTTAATGGGTTCGATCTCACTACTAGCTAGCCCTGTTTGGTCAACCTTAATACAAATTACTTTAAATTCATTTCCATTTGGTTTACAATTTCTGATAATCTTGTTTCCGTATGGCTTTTACCAAGTAAAATTTCTAATACCTGCTTATACCACTTGAATCTGATGAAAATTGATCAAAATCAAAAATCGAACCCTTACAAACAGGCTCATGACAACGAAACCACATTAAGCCTCCACCCCTCCCCCATTTTTGAATTTTGAAAATTATTAAAATATATTTATGAAAATTGCAAATGTCACCAATATCAATTTGGTTTCTGGAAAAAATTTCGACCCCCGCCCCGCCCCTCCCCTCTCATCAGCACCAATCTTAATGTTTACCTCGAGTGGAAAACACGTTACGCTATCGGCCTATTAGCCAGAAACAAAACAAAAATTGCTAATCCGATCCATACACCAGGTACTGGGCACACGATGACACAGCAAAACCGTGTATATACGTATAATAATACGAAAACTCATGCCAACTTTGTCATCGAGAGGAAAAAAAAAATTCAATCACGCGCGACTCGCGTAATAATTAAAGCGTAATCAATTACACGTAAGTACGCACCGTGCACCAGTGTCGACGATAGTGCCAGCGCGACGATGACGGTGGAGAAGGGGGGAGGGAGGGAAGGAGAAGTATCGTATGGCGAGTACGTACGTATTATGTAGGTATTACCTACATAAGTATATGCGCGTTCTCGCACAAGTCGAAGTCGTAATCCCCAAATTTAATACGAGAATGGCCATAAATTAAAAGGCAGCTATGAGTAGATAACAGCGACGACGGACGTCCCCCTTCTTATGAGAGATGTCGGCACAAAATTCACACCACACATGCGCACTATAAAGGCATCCGCCAATTTGCTCATATGCATAGATAGTACGCAGCTAGATACATTGCATACGCATAGACGACATATTATACAATACAATACAATACACTACGTGTACGTGGTATGGTGGTGGTGGTGGTGGTGTAGAATATACACGAAAATGTAGAAAAAATATATATGTTATATCCTTCAAGTAGGTTTACTGGTTTATAGCAATAGTATGTAATGTATGCAGTGCACTGTAATATCTACTTTTATACACGTACATACACATCTGGTACTGCTGGCTTGATTCGTTTACATATTATCGCTTATAATATGTATATTTTATATAATGTACTGTATATGTAGGTATACTGGATAGGTACTAGGTAAGTAGCTTTAGAACGTATAATACCGTGGGAATTACATAGCGCTAGCGTACATCTACTATATATATATAGTGTAAATGTAGATACTATGTATCTACTTTATTTGGACTGTAATTAGATGTCTAAGTATAGAATAGAAAGATACGTAACGAAAACGAGGGACTGGAGTGGAGGCAGACCGGTACGTAGGCGAAAAGAGGGCAGGCAGAAGGGAGATGTACGCCATGCATGTAAAAAAAAAAAGGTACCCGATCTTAAGGGTATGGGGTATTCTGCTGCCTATGTATCATGTATTCTTGTAGTCATAAGAATATAGCTAATGTAAGCAGGGATAGGGATATTGTGTGTAGGCAAAAAGGTAGGTATTAAGCGTGTTTGACGAGGGTTCGCTATGGGACTATTGTGGATAGTTGGAAAAAAGAATGACGAGAAGTTTGCCTTAATTCAAAAATCTTTGTCTTGTTAATTTAAAGGGTCTGAAGTTTTATATAGGTGCCCCTTTTTTTTTCCTCTCTGGTTATAATCCCTTGTATCGTTAATAATTCATCGATATAGTATGTTTCATCTTCATTCGTATGGTATATGTATGTAAAAGTACATAATTAAACAACTTATTTGGAGTATTATCAGTGGCATCAATTCGCTATTAACTTACGTAGTAGCAGTTGCAATAAACGTGTCATTTATTTAGAACACGATGACCATAATATAAATTTTCTCTCGCTTTCTCATTTTCATCGCGAGACGATTATCTCTGAGAGAGAAAAAAAAAAGAAAAAAAATTGGAACATTTCGTATCTAGCTTGGAACCAAGTACAATACAAAGTGAGTATGGTAGAGAAAGGAAAAATACAAACACATAATTAATATAATAAAAAAAGTTATATATGTAGGTACAAAGATAAAGGTAGGACTTAGGCTTACCTGTTATTATGATAATATTTTTAATCAAAGATAACGATACGGTATCATATTGATATATATATATAGACGAAAGATACCGAACACGTACGAAAGAAAACACTACGGTAGAGAGTACCGCGACCGCACAATATGGCAACGTCGCACACACAACGTGGATTCCGTTACAAACGCAAACGCGCGCGCGGCTTGTATAAAAGTGGCGATCCGAAAAAGCCGAATTACACAATAATTTTCAAAGTACAGCACACACGCACAGTATATTTTATACGACACAATTTCACAATCGAAGTGGAAAAAATTAAACGTTAAATAAAATTAAAAAATATTTACACACAGGCGAGTTCGAACGGCGCGAACATTTCGTATTTGTAATATAAAAATCGCCGCGAATATCGGTACAACAAGAAGTATCGCCTGGCGAACGCGATGAAAAACAGTAAACAACGAAAGGCGCTACTGTTGTAGAAATACGAAGTAAATACGGTGGTAGAACTTCTCGCGAGGCCGCTCAATGTTATACTCCGCATCTAGCGAGCGGTACATTTCCCTCGCAAACGCGGTACAACGTCCTCCTTGCCCTTCCGCGCGTTCTCGAAGCCCTAACGTTCGCCGCTTTAGCGTAGACCCCTCTCGAATGAAACGTTGTGCGCAAGCCACGCCTGAACCAATGGTACGTTGTTAATGACGTGACGTCTGTGTAATCCTGCGAGTAGGAGATAAATGTTAAAGAAATGGATCTTTTTTCCATTGTGAAAAATAAATATTAATGTTTCTAAACTAAATACGCGCGGAGGTACCGCGTACGCCGAATGAGTCCCCTGGATCCCCTCCCCCCACCACCGTCACCATTCGCCGTTGCGAAACTAGTCGTAATTTATGGACGATTAGAAAACCTATACGTTGTGTGTGTGTGTATGAAAATTTTCTGCCAATTGGTAGCGGTTTTTTGAAAGAAAACTCGCTGAATGAGTATGTCGATGCGAATTTTGTGCTTTACAGTAACGTCGAATCAGATTAATTTATAACGTTTCGCGAGTTTCGAGTTTTACTGCGGAAGCGAGTAATTTGATTTTACATCATTTTTATGGAAGTGGAGTTCAGTTCGAGGGTGCCTTTGCCTTAAATAAAATTATATTCAATGATGGAGGGATGATAGCGCTAGATAGAAGCGTATTCAATGAGTGATAATGATGCAGGGTTTGTGGAATTTACTTGTAGGAATGAATTTTAGCAATAAAAATACGACTCGGAATTGTATTCAAATATTAGACCACTTTGAATTTTGTGCTCGCAAATTGTAATCATTTATTACTTTACTTAATCAGTTTAAATAGTGATTAACGAAACCTTGGTTGAATGTTTGAAAACTTTATTGGGTAGAATATGATTTACTAAAATAAGCTACATACAACTGTAACTAAGCATGGAGTAAAGGGTACACCTCTGTCTCGTTTCTGCATTTCAATAGCAGGAGTAATTTTGCATCAATGGGCAACTAATGTAAAACTATTAATCATTAATAAACTGAAATCCACGATTAAAAATAAAACAGACCTTAAGACTAATAGTTCTTGTAAGCTTTCTTTTTTTTTCATCATTAAAGAATTTGAATTCAACAATGCATCGGGGAAAGTCTACTGACGAAGATTTATACAAATGCACGCCTCAATGACGAGAAATACTTTTCATGGGACCACCTCCAAATCCTTTTTTCTACTTCCTTTTACAGCCTAATCGGCAATGTTTGCATTTTCAGCGGGGTGCCACCTGCTTTGGTTTCTCTTTTTGTCAGTTTATTGTTTTTGGGCATATTTTAGCTATAACTGATTGTATTGGCTTTGTATTGGTAAAGTTGCATTATTTTCTTTCAAGCCAGTGGTGGATTTAGATTTTTGCCGCCTGTGGGCAGAAAATGTAGTGCCGCTCCCCTGTCAATGTTTTTGTCAAATTGAATTTTTAACCCCCCCCCCGCCCATTTCTTTCAATAAAACTTTTGTAAAATTTTTCGTTTGAAAAAAGTTTATTTATTGATAAGTAGCAAAATCTTAAGTTTATAGGTTTATCAAAATAAATTGTAGGTAATAAAATAATTATTCACGTCAGGTAAGGTAATTTGACAGTAGTTGATGATTTCGTCTTTAAAGCTGATTTGTGAAACAATCACTAGATCGATCAAAAATATCAATGGTATTATGGATAGCCAATTCAATTTAGAGCACAA
>FIZR01024846.1:0-15525 GCA_900060175.1 Ferrisia virgata | reverse complement strand
ATTTTTTGTTAAAATTCGAAAAAATGAAGGGGTCCAAGCATAAATGCTGCCCAGGGCTTCTCCCAACCTATCGCCGGCCCTGAGTTTAGAAGGTTCCCTTGTTAGACCTGCCACTGATTTTGAAAATCCATCGGTTGAAACAAAAATAAACAACAATACAGTATTGATTTTTAAGCTAAAAAAAATTATAGTATTCTTAAATTTTTATACTCTTGATTATTTGTGAAAGAAAAAATGAAGAAAGGACGTGTAGTGATTGGTAAAACACGACCATATAATTACACACAAAAAAGTTGTCAAATGTTGGCAAGTTTTTCAGTTTTTTTTTGTGAATAACGAGTAAAAAACGTATTATGATTCTTTATTAAAAAAATTTTTTAACGAGCAAGCGGTGTACTTCCGACTCAGTAGTTAAAAAACAGGGATCTTGGAAATGGTTTAGATGAAGAGAAAAAAATATGTTGTTTGGATAATGTTGAAAAAAATTACATATTTTTGTACAAAGGAATTGAAACAATTTCAGTGTTCAACTTTTTTAGAGAAAGACGATAAAATAACTTACAGTAGGCTTACATAATGGCTTACGACCTTTTGATTAAAACTCGTCATTTATTAAATAAATTTTTTTAGCTAATAAATGACACGATAAAGCTATAAATGGGCAATTAAAATTAAAACGACAATTTTTTCTATTACTTGTACCTTTTTGAAAAATTTGTTTTTATTTTTTCCTATTCGAAGGCTCAACATGATTTCATAACACTAAACTCTTTTATTATTCAATTCATTTGCAACGTTCTACTTAAATATGACGATTTAAACATAGGATTTTTTAATTCTTGAAAAAAAATTCTTACAATCTTCGAAATCAATAAAAAAAATTAGTGTCTATTCGGTAGTAAAAAAAAACCCTGGAAATACATCTCGTAAAAATTGTATCTGATATTTCAGCGAAGTAATGGAATTATGGAGTATACGTATAGTCTATAGTACTTATATATATATATACCTACCATATAAAATGAGACTACAGCGTATCTGTATATGGCAAAATGCAAATGCGAAGACTTTTCCGACAATCGACAGAGGTATACTGGTGGAGTGAAAAAGAGACGCGGAGACAGAGGTGCGGTATTCGTTAGAAAGGATCTTTGATACAATTACCGAGGAATATATGAGCTACGCTCATAAAAGTAATTAACGTAATTGGGTTAGATGTTAGCAATGTAGTCCTTTGATGTGGCGTTATTTCCTCCACCATTCATCCCTTTCGTTATAGGAGCAGACGTTTGTCTTTGTGAATACATTCCGTGGAGAATTTTATGCGTCTTGATGAATTTAATAGTCAGAATAAGCTTGAATAATAAACGTTGTTATGTAAAGTAAAAGCAGTGGGGTAAAATGTACGACGAGGCGATGGCGGCACGCTGAATTTGCAACACTTGTATATCGCTATTAAGTTGCTAGGTACCTCTCTCTATCTAAATGTATTCAAAAATCGACAAAATACATGGCGTACATAGATACTTAGGTATTGGAATATTGGAAAGTTCTCGCGAGCGTTGAAATATCTATCGTGTCAAATTAGCTGAATTTTCGTAAAGAAATACCATATTGTAGTGCGAATTTCCTTGTACAAATGTGGTAATGGTAATTATTGTATGTGTAGGTAGATATCTTCTTATATATACGTGCAATCTGTAGCACAATATGACAATTGATGACAGTAGAAATATGCTAGGGAAATTCTTATATAGCTGCTCGCTTCTTGATATACTTAAATGTATGGTATACGGAGGATTTATTTTCATCTTCCCATTATAAAGACGTCGCTCTCGAGTTTTATTGTTGTTTATCGTAGGCGCGTATCAAAATTTATGATTTATTAATATTACGTGCAGTGTAATTTGAAACCAAAATATAAATCGCTTTTCGCTTAATTCTCTCGCTGAATCGTTTCAACGGCGCGAAAAAGCCAAACGATTTTCGGATAATGTAACGTAATGCTTCCTGCATAACGAACGCCGTACGTACGTTTGGCCGGAAGTACGACAAAACGGGAAATGAATCGCACTCTTATCCCCTGTTTGCTGTTTGACGATAACGATCAAATGTTAATCTTTTTTTGATAGTTTGCTCTGAAAAAAATTTATTATTTATTATTACAACTTTTTGCGTGAATCGTTCCTTTTTTTAGAAAGTAAACCAGCATCTTCGTAGTAATAGTTTATGAACAATATCAGGAAATCAGAATATTCTTAGATTTTTTTTTTACATGGTATAAAAATTTGAGTCCTGTTCTTGATTTTTATTTTACATCGAAAACCTAATTTTCGTAATACATTATAATAAGTATACGAATTGAAAAAAAGCATCGCGTTTTTCCTGATCATTGGTTCGGGTAGGAGGGGAGGGGGCGAAATGATGTTGAAATGTCAACACCACCAAAAGTCCTATCTAAGTCCTGTACTAAATTTACATACCAAATTTCAACTTCCTCGCTCAATTTTGGGGTGGGGGGGGGAGGAAGATATGTGACGAACAATGCTCAAAAAATAAGAAAAATCGAAAAAACCCACTTTTTCCGGGCTGTGAGGAGGTGCAAACTAGCTGAAAAGTCGAAACTTTCCAAAATCACATCTAGGACTCAAACTTAATCTACATACCAAATGTTTACTTTTTAGCTGAAATCGCAGGGGAGCCGTGCGAGGAAAGAGCTCAAAAAATAAGAAAAATCGACTAAAAAACTATATTTTTGGGGCTATGAGGAGACACAATGAGTTTGAAAAGTCGAAATCCGTAAAAGGCACATTTATGACCTTTACCAAGTCTACATACCGAATTTCAACTTCCTAGCTCAATTTTGAGAGGATGTAGGAGATGAACAGTACTTTTTCAAGTTAAAAAAGAAAAACCCTCCCCCTTCCCACATCTCACCTAATTGACCCTGGGAACTGATTTTTGGATATGAGAAACAACTTTGGATTCACTATCGATTGGCTTAATAAGGTATCATTTTTGCGGTTTTGGCCCCTCAGCACCCCCTTACCTAAATTTGGGCCGATTTGAATTTTGGCGCAAGGCCATGCCCACTTGTATATATTCAGTTCGCCGTAAAACTGAGCCAATTTACCGAATTAGAGCGATTGAGGTCAGTATTAGGAGAGTGAATGATTTTAATCTTCGGGAAAAAAATAATAAAAACAAGTATCTCACATAGCCAAGAATGATCGTAATGGTCTGTTAGAACCCCAAAACGGATTTTGTTATTCCCCTCCCCCTCCCACTCATCCGACAGATGCTGATAGACCGTAATTGTATGGTTTTGTTGACAATTTGACAAAGAAAATCCGGATAAAAAGGATATCGTGATTATGCGAATTAAAAATCCATCAATGGTAAAGGTGGGGTAGAGGAGGCTCCAATAAGGCTAAAAATTTGACACCACCAAGAGGCACATGTACGACCCCTACTAAATCTGCATACCAATTTTCAACTTACTACCTAAATTGGGGAAGAGGGGGGGCGGGAGGGCGTTATGCGAAGAACAAATTCAAAAAATGAGGAAAACCGACCAAATAACTACATTTTTGGAGCTGTGAGGGGTTGCAATGAGGCTGAAGAGTCGAAACCCCCGAAAAACGCATCTAGGATTCCTACTAAATCTATTGATTAGAACACATATTCGACGCTTTTGTGCATGGAACCACCGTAAAAAGATCCTTACTGAATCTACATACCAAATTTCAGCCTCCTACCTCAATTTGGTGAGGAACCATGCGAAGAACGAACATGATACATAAGAAAAACCGAACAAAAAACTACATTTTTGAGGCTCTGAAAAGTCGAGACCCCCTCCCCACCCTCCCAAAGGCACATCTACGGCCCCTTACCAAGTCTACATACCAAATTTCAACTTCCTAGCTCAATTAGGAAGGGAGGGTAAAGAAAAAGAGGAAAATCCCCGATATCTCCCCTCCTAATTTACCTAGGAGGCTGATTTCTGAATATGTTTTACAACTGTGGATTGTCCATCGATTGGCTAAAAAAAGAACAATTTTTGCGGTTTTGACCTCTCAGCACCCCTTCCCCCAAATTTGGGCATAAGTGAATTTTGGTCCAAGATCATCCTCACTCATATATATCTAATTTGCCGCCAAACTGAGTCGATTGACCGAATTGGAGCGATATTGGTCTGAATTAAGCAGAGTAAATGGTTCTAGTGTTCTTGGAAAAAAAAAACCCACCAAAAAACCACATTTTACAAAATTTCAATCTGCTACGTCAATTTGGTGGGGAAATAGAGTAAAAACGAACGTTCTTCAAGGTTAAAAAGGGGAAACCCTCTCATATCTCCCCTCCTAATTGGCCTAAGAGGTTGCTTTTTGGATATATGTATTATACAACTGTACTCGTAGGTTGTTCATTGATTGGCTCAAAAAGGAACAATTTTCACGATTTTAGTCTTTCAGCACCCCCTTCCTCAAATTTGTTCACCACTGAATTTTGAACCGAGGTCATCCCCACTCCAGAACATCAAATGTCCTGTCAATTGAAACCTATGCTGCAAATTTGATCAATTTTAGTCAATATCGAGGTGAGCAAATGATTTTTTATATTCGGGGAGAAAAAAATGAATAAATAAATATCTGACTTGCCAAAAATCGTCGTAATGCTCTTCTTGGGTCGCAAAACGAATTTTGTTGATTCCCCCCCCCCCCCCCCCCAATCTACCACAGGTCAATGGACCATAATATAGAAAATCGAACTAATGAGTTTTTGAAATTTTACCCAAACGTATTATTCAGTAAATTGAAACGAACGGGATGTACGATGACTTCATAACGTTGTTCCTTCAAATTTAAGTGTAGGCAAAACTGAAAATCTTACCTTCATTTAGGTTGCTATATTCTCGCGATTTGATGAAAAACTCGGATCTCTCGATCTGGAGCGTTATGCTTGTACCACTGGAGTCAAAAATACCAAAAATTAACATGCACAAATTAATATTACCGAACTGAATTAATATTCGTCCATTCCAACTTTAAAATGAAATATTTTCAGAAATTTAAATTTATGGCTAAGAACCTTTCAACAAAGAGATCTCGTAGTAGAAAAAAAATGTCGAATCGCGTCATTACAATTTCGATACTTTAACATTAACGTCAATACAACTCGTCATTTCGTAAATACAACAAATCTCTTTCGAAATCTTCTGATGAAAATGAAGAACCAAAATCTTCAAAGTAATCTAGCATCGTACTCTTTGAAATATCGTCTTTATAATAATAAAACAACGTTGATACATACGAAAAAAGTACGACGAGAAATTCTTTTGAGCGAAAATGAATTATAATTTTTTTCCATAAATTTCAAACGCGAGCTTAAAGGTAGAAAATTGACAGTTGAACTCGGTATAGTGCCTCGTGGCAGTGGAAATTTCAAGTATGAAAGGTTCCATCAAGAATTTATATTTTTTAAAACAAAATTTATAAACATTTTTACAACAGAGGTGTTTATTTTTATTTCGAGTACAAGATGAAACTTGCTTGCTTGGGAGAAATGGCTACGTAATGTGACGACTACGACGACAATCGTGGAAAACTAATCGGGCTTATTTTTATTATCATTTTTTTCCTTCATAAAAGCCTGAATCTGGAATAGTAGTACTAAACCACTACAGATACATGAATCTAAAAGTAGTCAAGATGTAGTTCGGAATACATCAATCAACCTTTTAATCATTTCACAGGTAGTATAGAATATTATCGCCCAACAAATTTAGACAATACGGTTATTCGCATCTGAAAAATCCTTTTGTCCTTGAACAGTTCACGCACAAACGCACACAAAGGTAAGGTACGAACGTTTAACAAGTAAGTGTATTTAATTAAGAAGATAAATAATGTATTATTTCTAGCGACGAAATAGCACCTCCTCTGTACAGCACCTTTGTTCGAATCGCGTTTTGAATGCGGCACTCGAAACTAAACCATTCGACAAGAAGATTTACAATGCACTATTTTTTAATCATAAAACCATTAATTGCCGCGACCGATAACAGATTAAGTTATCTTATTTACTCAGAAATCATCCTACGTTATACCTACCTATCGATTCGATATTTGCAAATTCTTCGATTCTCACCAATTTTTCAAGCCAGTTTGTGCTCGCATACGTACGTAATGTGATTAATGTTACCACGTGATACTCGACGTATTAGAGTACGGCTGCGTTCCGAGCAGCAAGATACTACTACGGTAAAAAATACTCGCCAATTTCATAATCATACGTGGACGCGGTCATGTTGCTCTGCTGCTTGTTATTATTAATCGCCTCCGCAGTCCAATGTGATCCGTATGGTGAGTACGCGTGCGATTCTCTTATTTCTCTTACCTTCTTTCTAGCTTCTGTTGAACATTTTACTTGGTTTTCTTGGTTTGTTTACCAACTTTAACGACCTACTAGTAAAACTTGGTGTATGTAATTTTTGAGTTATTAATGATGCATACGTATGTAGATGTATAAATGTAGGTGTACCTGTACTCGAAGGTACCTGCTACCTATGTTTAAAGAAAGTACATAAATCCCTACGATGTGGCATTGTCATATTTCATCCTATGAAACTGTTGAATCCAAACATCAAACGTCATCTTTGCATAGCTCGCTCTTCATCTCAAACACCAATTTTTACCACCAATTTTATAGTAGGTAAATTAAATTTGAAAAAAAATACATCATCTGACTAGAGTCTCTAACTGAATTCTAATGGTATTGGATCTTTTACGAGGGACACTTTTAAAATTAGCTAAAATAATTTTTAAACCAAGATATCACTAACAGAGTATCTCAAAAGGTATAAAACGTGTTTTTTCCTTTAAAAATGAAATACAAAAGGCATATGTTTTGATTTTGTTTTCCAATAGTTCGCATTATGTTACCAAAAATTTTCAAAAAATTGAAGCTAATGAATGAAATTTTTAATACATGTTGCAGAAAGAGATAGGGCAAAATGCTTTCACAGGAAAATTCTTTGTAAAATCATTGTACAGCACCCCTCCCTTATCTTGAAGAGTGAATTGTTTGATTTTTGAAAAAATTGCTCTCTGTCTCTATCCACATGACTCTTTACAATTACGTTATAATCTCTTCTTAATAATTGGATACTTATGTATCATTGCTATAAAATTGAACATATCTACTTCATGCAAACTCGACTATTGTTGAATCAATGACTAAAATTTCAGCGAAAGATACTCGGAAATTAAGAGGGTGTAGTCTTTCATTAAAGCTATACTTATTCAAGTAGAATGTATTATAGCCAAGGTTCATTAAGGTAATTTGCCAATAGTTGATGACTTGCCAGTGGTTGATAATTTTGTCTTTGGAGCTGATTTGTGAGACAGTTATAAGATCGATTAAAAACATCAATGGTATTTTGGTTGGCCCACTCAATTTTGAGTAAAATACCGGCATTGCTGGGCCCAGCCATGAGTTGGTAATTTTTTCATATTCTCCTTTACCAAACAGAGGCCCAAAATTTACACGTTTTGGTGAAAAGCTGAATATTTTTGCTATGCGTTTAAGCTGGAAATTAATTTTTTTCAAAATTTTTGTAGAATAGGTACCGAAATGGTTTTTATACAAAAATGATGGACACATATGAGAGAATCTACAAAAAAAATTTTCACATGCCTGGGTTCAGCTAGAGGAGAGAAAAAATGGTTATCAACAACTGGAAAGTAAAAATCGCCTTCTTGCCAATGGTTGATAATTCGAAAAACAATTTCCAAAAAAGTATTAATTTGAGGTACTCTCCACATTGAAAAATTTATCGTCCAATTCACTCCAGAAAATTATATCAACTTACATCGACTGTTTAACTATTAGAAATTTAATTATTTTCACATTTGCTGTAATTAATAGCCTTGGCCCCCCTCGAAGTGATATTTGAGGCACAAAATATTTTTAGAGCAATCAATATTAGATCAATGAAACACGTTATCAAATACTGGACCATCAACTACCAGCAAAATGCTAAAAAAAGTCATCAACTACTGGCAAGTAGTCATAAACTGATTTGGAATTTTTGCCTAGGACAAGTGATTTAGTTGAGGGGTTAACTACCCACGGGATGGATGGGGCATACGTTAGAATATAATATATAATTTTTTCAAAATTTAGAATATAATATAAAATTTTTTCAAAATTTTTTTGATCATCACACGCGATGTAGTTTACAAAAATGCAAAAACAATTTCTCTTACTCATAAACTACTGGCAAATTACCTAACGTGTTTTGTGTAGTTGCATGCACAATACTGGGTGGGCCGGGGGGGGGGGGGGGGGGGGGGGGGGGGGGGTTATCTGCAAATGGTGGGATCAACTGTTGGTTCTAAAATTACCTGAAAATAATTTGGTAAAAATTTTGGCTTTCCAGCTTAATTTTTTCAACTTGTAAAACTAACCAAAAGTTAAAAAATTTTCAGAACATCGAAAGTAAAATTTTGAAGATTTTTCTAAACAAATATCTTGAATTACTTGAAAAATTACCTTTTCCAAGTGTTTCTGAAAAATCGATGAAATATAGCATTTTAATAACTCCCTAGTTCAAGTTGAAGGGAAGTTATGCGAGGAACACGCTCAAAAAATAAGGATACCCAACCAAAAAACTATATTTTTGGGGCTTTTAGGAGGTGCAATGGGTCTGAAAAGTCGAAACCCCAAAAAGGCACGTTTAGCACTTATACTGCGATGAACGAACTCAAAACATAAGAAAACTCGCCCAAAAAAACAAATTTAGAGGCTGTAAGGGGGGAGTAATATGTCTGAAAAGTCGAAACTCTTAAAAGGTATAAGAATCTATGGCCCCTGCCAAATCTACATACCAAATTTCAACTTCTTAGCTAAAATTGGAGGGGAAGTAAGGGGAGGAACAGCCATTTTCTGAAATCAAAAAAGGATAAAAACCTCATATCTCCCCTCCCAAACGACTGGGCAGACTGATTTTTAGATAGACTTCAAAATTTGATGAATTTTGGTCAGTATATAACCAAAAACGGTCGAATAGTCTTCTAAGACACCAAAACGGAATTTCTTGATATTCCCTCTCCCTTATCCGCCTTAGGTCGATAGACTATAATAACCTGGTTTTTATTGAAAATATGACAAAAAATTAGACTAAAAATACTTTTGTTTATTATGCTACAAAAAATAAAGAAATTTTGTATTTTTATTTCATTATATCTTGAAAAAAATTCAAACTAAATGATTTCCCCCATTTTTTAACAAGATTTGGTACCGCATGAAAATTTTAAAAAATTTACAAACATTTGTTTTAGGTTTCACATGGTTCACTATGACATATTAAGATCGAAAAAAAATTCAAAAAAATGTCAATGAACTCACTGGATTCCACTGGTGTAAAAAGTGCTATTTTTTGAGACCCAAATTCACAAATACGAAATAAATGATAAATATTTTCATGCTCGAGCGAAGCAATGGAAAATTTTTAAGCTTTTGAATTACACTTTTATAAGTTTTTATAAAGTTGGATATAAGCGAAATAAATGGCAAATAAACGTATTTTCGAGCAAAACTGAAGACGAAATTTGAACAAAAAAAAATTAACTAGTTTAAAATTTCGGCCTCGTTTTGTTTCTTTTGGAAATACGTATAATTACCATTAACTTCATCATTATGAACAAAAGCCTCGGAAAACAGCCATTGGTACTTGATAAAAAAAAAATTAGTCTAATCGTACCTGCATGAAAGAAAGTGAATATCCCCACCCCTTCAAGAATTCCCAACTACTTCGCTGGTTGCAGTAGAATCTGGTAAAAAATAAAACTCATGTTATTTGATCACAAGTCACAAAAAATTTTTCACGTAATTTAATCGTAAAAAATCATGACTAGGTTAAATTTTTATTAACCATGCAAAGAACTAAAATCGTTCCTGTTAGTCGTGATAAAATTTTGCATGGAGAAACGTTAAAGAGACAAGCAAAGAGCAGGCAAAGGCTCTCCTCTAGTCTAGTACCCTTCTAAATAACTCCTGATGGTATTATTTTTTTTTCTTTGGCAAGCCTTTTCATTTTATTTGCATAAACAGGCCTATAGTGTAGTTACTAAAACGCTCGTTTACGAAAACTGTCGTCTAAATACTATGCCTTTCGAGCAAATTTTTTATACTCATTTTGATGAAAAAACTTTTCAATTTGCTTTTTCGGTGGCTACGGCGATAGCGCAGCGAAAGCAAAGGGGAAAATTACACCCGAATCTGAAACACACTGAAGTGAAACTTTCATGTTTTTCAAAAGCGGATAAATTGATGTGACGAATTTATCGAAATATCATTTAGCTTTCGAGTAGTCGAGAGTCTCTTCTTTTTCTCTGCCACTTTCTCTTCCTGTGTCGCGAGCATACTACATTACAGTCCTGAAGCGAACACGACGACCCGATGGTTGAATATTTTAATGGAATTTACCCTCCGAACGAAAAATTATTAAGTTTTACGAAATATTCGCGAAAAAATGGAAAACAAATAACTTAAAAATACGAAAGAGAGAAAAAAAACCAACAATAAGAACGCCAGCTATACAGATTTCAGCTCGGGTATCACTTTTTTTTCTCATAGAATCACCGTGAGATATTTTTCTAAGCGATGTGAACTGATAAATTTGGCAAAATAATATAAAATAAAATAAAATAAAGAATAGAAATGATTAAAAGTGAAGATTTTTTGTTCGAAAACACACAGGTTTTTTTTTTTAAAACAATATATTTTCTAGATTAAAAATTTGCAAAAATATCTCTTATATTTCTTTTATCTTTGATATATTCGTCGAATTCGAATAATTTGAAGTTTTTCATAAGTATAAAACAAGAATATCTATTCAATCGGATTAAGAATTTTTCCTATTCCATTTAGTATCGAACTCTTGAAAATAAAATTTTATCGCTTCATTACACGGAACAATGTAAGTAGCTAGTAAGGTAAAGAGGTATCCAAAATAGCACTATTTTCTTCCTTTTAACGTATTTTTATCGCTCTTCCATGCATAAAATTTTAAATTTGCAACACGGTTTCGCTTCATTGATTATTTCAAAAAAGTGAAATTTTCCAAACGGTCAAATTCTCTTGCTTCGTTTCGAATCACAAATTTTAACTATTTTCAATTATCCATCATTTTATTGAATTATACATTCGGATATTGTTTCTTTCTTTGATAACTTCTAATCTGCTATTATGTTAAATCCGTTTTATATCATTATTTTTTTTCTTTTAACTAAAATCATCTGATCAAGTTTTACAAATACCCATAAACCAAGCGTAAAAATGCAAAATATAAGTACGCAGCAATCATTTAAATTTTCCATTTTTCATTACATCATAACCTTGAAACTACCGTGTAATATCGTTGTTGAATAGTTGAAAGAAAGATAGGATACAACTTGATTAAGTAGGTAGAATACAGTCAAATTACCATTCAATAACGGAAAAATTCTTGACCAAAATTTTTTTTCACAGAATTTTAGATCACTTCACCCCCCTCCCCCCAGCAACATAGCCAAAATCGGATAAAATCGACTGGTGCTTCTTCCCTAAAATCTCCTGTGCCTCAAAAACAGGTTTTTTCACCAATAACTTCGCCTAACTTTGTCCCTAAACGTGATAGAGAGAAAAAGTTGCATCAAAAAATGTAGCTGGTCAAATTTCCAACAAAAAATGTTATAACATTTCTTTTTCGAAAATTCATTGAAACACTTTAAAATAAGCTTGAAAAGGACGCTTTATGTGCTAACGTGATGTTCCGCGCGATGTTTCTATCACGTGGCGAGAGCCAGCGGTAAACGTTCTTAGATACGGGGGCTGAATTGTGTTTCTGCTTACTTAAACGAATTACATAGATTAAATGCTCTGTCACCTTACGCCAAAGTAATTATTGTTTAAATAAAGGTACAATATGCGTATCATATTTTAAAATTACTTTAATTTTATAAAATAAATTTATTCTCGTCGTAGTTCTCACAATTTTCTGATCATGGATCATTGATATTCTCCTCTGATTTGACATTCAAATCGGCCATTGGAGTAAAATTTAATTATAGCGTTTAATCATCTAAAATCTATGACCCACATTAACTTGGCGTCCGTTCTGCAAATTGGAAAAATTGAGTTGGAAAACTGAAAATTTTACCACATCATTTTGAAATCATTTCGAAACTATTGCGACCCCACCATCCTCTGCAGATTTCCAAAAAAAGCGAAATTTGGCCCACCACCTGTTAAGGTATGCTGAAGGAAAATTGAGCCCGCGTATCTATAAACGTTGGCCACTGGCACTCGCGGCACGATAGAAACATCACGCGGAGCATCACGTTGGCACATAACACGTCCTTTTCAAGCTCCTTTTTAAGTGTTTCAATGAATTTTTGAAAAAAAAATGTAATAACCTTTTTTATTGTAAATTTAACCAGCTATATTTTTTAATGAAATTTTTTTTCTCTATCATGTTCAGGAACAAAGTTAGGCAAAGTTATTGGTAAAAAACTTTGGCGCACAAATGGCGATATTGGGGGAAAAGCACCAGTCCAATTTTGTCTGTGTTATTTAGGGAGTGGTGATCTACAATTCTGCGGAAAAAAAATTTAGCTATAAATTTTTCCATTTTTTTTGTCATTTTTTGCGTCAATTTGACTGGAGTAAGAAAAATTAGGCCCATAATGAACGAGAGAGAATGAAAGTTAGGTAGGTACTTATATTTACTTACGTGGGTTTTAAATGAACATTCAACATAAAGAGGAAAAAATAGAAATACATCCTAAATTTCATTTTCATTCAAATTCGATTAATATTTCGAACAAAGTCTAAATTTCTTTAAACGTATATTTTTTGCCTATTAATATTGAAAATAAAATATAAAATGACGCAATTAACATTTTAGCGGGAAAAAAGTATAAACAGCTTTTGATCAGCGACACCCACGTTAGTAATTTTAGCAAACAAAAAAAAAATTCTCATCAAATGATAAGATTAGTTTAATATAAAAATTTACTCGTATTTTTCTTCCCCAACGGGCCGTTTTAAAATTAAAAATTTCTATTCGTAAAATTCATCCAGATATTTTCTCCATAAATTTCGAATTGTTTCGATAAATTTCAGATACTCGTTGCTGAGAAGCAAATTTACTTGTTAAAGTAACGTTTCATACTTGCATACTCTGTAAGTTGGTTAAGGTGGAATAAATAAACGGATTAGTTAGCGTAAAACCATTGACACCGATTTGAAACGCGGTAATTCCTTTTTAATTAAAAACACTTCGAAGCGAATTTTAAAGGACATCAAAAAAAAATCTATGCGGATGCCATTCAAGCAATTTTCGTAATTCATTTTTATAGAGTTCCTTCACAGTTTGTAATTTCAATTTGACAATACTCCTTTGAGATGATTTTGCACAATATCGCACATTGTATTTTGTTGCATTTAAATACCTTAAATATTTTCAATTTTTCAAACCTTTGCTCTCCCACTTCTGCAAATATTCTCATTCAAATCGTACAAAAAGCATAAGCCAGCATCTCTATCGTATTTCTATCCGTTTTCGAATAATTCAATACGAGAAATTATATTTAGAAAAAAGGGGGGAAAAAAGGCATCGCAAAATAAATAATCGTCTATATTTCGTTGTCAGATGTCACGAACGGCGACGTACGTAGCCCGGTCACATCGCAGTTGGAGACACCGTCGGATAATGACTGCGAGCAGAAGAAATCGGCCGATGAATTTCCAGCGGATGTATTTTCGCAACAACAAAGGATTCATGGCGCTTTTCTTATTCATCTGTTCGTCTTAGCCTATTGTTTCTTGTTCGTGGCGTTCGTTTGTCAAGATTATTTTTTACCAGCCGTTTTCTGCATTTGTTCAGGTTCGTATAGTTGTTGTTGTTGTCGTCGTCATCATCATCATCATCAACATCGTACATACAAGCGAAGTAGCGACCGTCTTTCCGAAGTACTCGGTGTGTACTTACGGATTTTCTTTCATTTTTTTTTTAATATTTTTTCTTATGCTATACAAACCTCGAATAATTCAACTGTCCCGCTATAGTAATCAAAATCAAGCCATGGGCATTTCTCGTCCTAAATCGAAATTATAATATTTTCACGAAGAAAATAATTTCTAAAAAAAAAAAACAAATAATGACAACATATTAAACCACGAATCTTGTGAATAGAACGAATTTTCATTTTGGAAAAAAAATCATAAATTCAAATTCTCTCGAAGTGAATAGTTTCTAGCACTTATTTTAAATCAAAAAGTAACCCTTGTTTCAAGTACACCTATTTTTGATAGTATTAATAAGAAATTCAAAAGTAAAAATTCATCTTGGAAAAAAACTTTTATGAATCAGAAAAATATTCACAGAAAAATGAACACCTACTCGAATAAAAATTGTTACAGATATGTATGATTTTTTTTCCTGATTTTTTATACCATATGCTTTTTGCATTTTACCACAATTTTCTGAAAAACGATGAAGGAATTTTTTTTTTGAAAAATGTCCCCTACCCCTCTAAATAGACTTAGGACATCAATTTTAGAAAAGCGTAATATTTTGATTTTATCCAAAATATACGATTTTTCAGTGAAATAAACCGAATACACTCACCTTCGTCCTTTTAAGATCTGTTTTCCTCATTTTCGCCCTTTTCGTGGTTCCTCAATTGGTATTCCAGCATACAAAAGTATAACTGATATAAAAAGTTAAAAAAAAAAAATAAAAAATCACCGTTGAGAATCTAAATTAAGTGAAATGTGTCCCTTGCGATGAATCTTTTTTCGAAAAATTATTTTCTCAATTTTTAAACAGATTTATTTTAAAATACTTATGTAAATAAAGAAATTTTTTGAGTAGCCCGGAAAAGTGGTCAGGGTTTTTTTTTTATACTGGGCGTGTATAATTTCCAAGATTGATTACGCCCAGTGTCGAGGGGGTGCTAGATCTGTTTGGTTATTTTGGTTTTGGTTACGAATGATAGGAACTTTTTGATTTCAGTTTCATCATCAGGGATGTTGTTGTTTTGTATTTTTAGGTCATCGTGGATTGGTTTCAGGGTTGGGCATTCAAAAAGTAGGTGGGGTATTGAGATTTGTTCCGTGTCGCAAAATTGGCATGAGGGTTTAGAGACTCTTTGGAAAAGGTGATTGTGGGTAATTTTGGTGTGTCCAACTCGGAGTCTGGTGATAATTACTTCTTCATGACGGTCAAGTTGGGATAAATTTTTCCAGGGCCTTATGAATTTTTTTGCTGAAAGGGTTTATTTTGAAATTTAAATATTGCGCTTAATCGTTTAAAATTGACATCGTAAATCCATTTCATGTGGGAAGGGGGGGGGGTCATAAAAAAAATTTCTCAAACTCTCATCACAAAAAATTCCTTATTCAAACCGACTCTCTACCTTCTGTCTTAGCAATTCAAAACAAGTTTTCAGACAACCCATTAATTCAAAACGTCCATCA
>FIZR01024840.1:0-33615 GCA_900060175.1 Ferrisia virgata | reverse complement strand
AGGAATTGTTTGTTTTGAAGATCAAGAGTAGGAAGTGTAAGTAAACAATGTAAAATAGCAATAAATTCAGCTGTGAAGATTGAGGAGTACTTTTGAATCACATATTGCTTGACTATTTGATTAATGGAAAAAGCATATCCGACATAATCGGTTTCTATTTTGGATCCATCTGTGAAACATTGGATAAACCCTTGATATTCGTCAATTTTTTCTTGCTATAGCCTTCTGATGATATGATGTGGATACTCATTCTTACTTCGCTGTTTAGAACGCGGATCTCGGAGTACAACGGGGGGGGGGGCTTCCGGTCGATCTTTTCGGTGTAGGAGGCGAAGCTGAAGCCGAAGGGACTTGAACTAGAAATTATGGAGTCGGAGCCAGAACCGCTTTTTTTTTAAATTTTCAGAGTAGGAGCTGGATTTAGAGGGACTTATTTCAAAAATTGTGGAGTCAGAGTCAGAGGGACCAGACCACCGCCTTCCGGATCCCTAAGTTCAGCTACCGGGTCACATCTTATAAGCTGCTGTGGGAAGTGTAAGTAAACAATGTAAAATAGCAATAAGTTCAGCTGTGAAGATTGAGGAGTACTTTTGAATCACATATTGCTCGACTATTTGATTAATGGAAAAAGCATATCCGACATAATCGGTTTGTATTGATTGAGTTAATGATGAACAATTTTTGCGATTTTTGTCTATTAGTACCCCTTCCCCTGAAATTTTAGACATATCTGGGAGTTATGTCTGATTTTATATATCTAAACCGTCGCCAATTGTAACTTACTGATCGAATTTTATTTTTAGTTTTTTGATAGGTGGGGTAGGTTGAATGAAGAAGATGAAACTTGGTGACAATATCGATTACGTTCGAAAGGACCTGAAAACGAATTTTATGAATACTCTATCCGGCCTCTGATGCAGGCCGGATAGAAAGTAATAGCCTAGTTTGCTTCGTCAATATAAGCTAGGAAATCAGCCTAAAATGACCAATATGCCTCTTCCCCTTGGAAAAATTACGCGTAATAATTCTCACACGACTGTACCTATCCAATATGCATACATTTATAAAGGTCTACGAATTTTTTGAAATAATCATCGCATCGTCGATTGTATCGCGATCTCGAGAACCTGATAACGTCGATAAACTTCCTTTTTGACATATTACTTCACACTGGTGTTAACTTTTAACAAGAGTAATAACCGCAGGATAGCCAGAATTCCAATAGGTAATCTGATCGTCGGGCTATAATGTTCGCGATTGTTACCGTATCCGTATGATATTCGTTATTCACCATTAACGGCGTTTAGGTAGTATACCTTTTTATCGACGTCTATTAATCTATGAATATATTGTACACTGTTGGCGAATAAATCAAGCGTTCGATTACATCGGTGGTATCGCGTCGTGTCCCGTCCCGGCCCGCCGTATCGTCCGCCGCCTTTATTCTTTGAGCAGTACTATAGGTCGAGAGATTTTAACATTTGTATACTGGCTTGTCGAATACGTTGCCGCGATAATTATCGATTTTCAACAAATCATCCGCAAGAAGATGTTTTGTCGTTACTGGGCTGCTCCGGTTATGTGCTTGTGGAATAGAAATACAAATACAAATACGATAAAAGACCATCTCGCGTTAAAAACATCATTCAAATCAACTTGAACCTAGCACGATGTTCGTAACGGGTGGCCCATTTCGCTCATTCAGTTTCTCCGCCAACCTTTACACATGCGATAGGACAGGCAATGGGTGGAGGTAGCTAGGTATATGTTTCAAATACATTGTATGTGGATTTTTAAATTTACGCGTCGTCGTGCCTAGCTATAATTAATAACGTCGACTACTTTGTGTAAAACTATATCGTACACTTATATAAATACGTATACGTAGTTGATTCGACTGGAAAATGCTATGCCAAATTTGCCTTATCGGGTTAACATATCTATTATGGGTGATCAAATGATCGAGTGGTTAATGTAATGATGTGAACATCGATGCTTACATCGTTTAAAGTCTATTCCAAACGAATACTCCATTCTCGGTTCATTGATTTTTTTCGCTATTTGTTACTCGATTCGATTGGCCTAATTTTTTTTTTTTTTTTCGTTTTATAATTAAGGTATCTGTGTGTAAGTTGATTAGTGTAGTACTGAGGTGACGATGGTTTAACGAGTTTCTACCTATGCTTTTATCAAATAATGAAAGGTACATTTTCGATGTGCCATGCCATGTGACGGTTTTCGTTAATGTTTCGAAAACTGATTCATTACGTGACCATCTTGGTTGTAAGAATCTACTTGCTGGAAATATGTATCTATCTGTTGGTCTATGTGTATTTGATGATTATGTAATTCGGTGATTAAACAAATCACTAATGTGATTGGATTTGAGCATGAACTTGTATTGAACTTCAATTATAATCAGTGTTGTATCTATGTAGTGGTTGGGAATTCCAAGGTACCTAGTGATTTAAGGTTAATCAGATAATGGAAAATCTCTTCTCAGTTTTGTGCATCACACGATTCAGATAGGTACGCTGCTTTATTAATGATTAATTGTCATTTTTCAACCTCTATTGTGAAGTAATTAACTTTTTCCAGCTTGTTGGAGTGAATTCATTTAGTTGCGAATGTGTCATCTCAAAATTTCCAAAAATTCTGTGGTGATCGATTACTCTGTGTGAGTTACGTTTTGAAGCTTTGTTGAGTTGTTCATCGATCAATCCATTCAAAATTAATTCAGTCTGTCGTGAACAAATTGTTCAAAAAGAATGTAAAAGTACATTGAAATTTTCACATCGTTCGCTAATAATTCGGTTGTAATTGATTCATTCGTTAATGAAATTGTTCGCGAGAATTATGTTTCTGGAAGTTTTTACTCTTTAAAATATTATTCATTCCTGCGAAGTATTGCTGTGTCATTAGTGAAACGATTTGGTTCAGATAATTTAGTCGTTCCTCGTTCGTGAAAATATCGTTCACAAACACTATGTTTTTTTAATTCCTAAAATTATTCATTTTTGCAAAATATTATTGTATCGTTCGTGAATGATTCGATTTGAAAATGATTCAATCGTTCGTGAACAAATCGTTTGCAAAAATTATGTTTTTTTAAATTTTTCATTCTGTAAAATATTCATTCGTACAAATCTGTATCATTCGTGAACGATTCGTTTCAAGTTGATTCCGTAGTTCGTGAGTGAATCGTTCGTAAAAATCTGTTTTCATGAAATTTTTACAAACAAAATATTCATTTTTGCAAAGTGCTTCTGCTTGATTCGCGAACGATTATTTTCAAATGATTCAGTCGTTCTTGAACATACCGACCACCAAAATTATGCTCTTTGAAATTTTCATTTTACATTTTTTAAAATATTTATACTCGTCAAGTGTTACTAAATCGTTCGCGAATGATTCATTTAAATATGATTCAATCGTTCCTGAGCTAATTGTTCGTTGAGATTATGTTTTTAGAAATTTTTAATTTTCACGCGTAGAAATAATTCAATTTTTACCGAGTATTATTGTTTCGTTCGCGAATGATTCCAGTTTTTGAGTCAGTCGTTCGCTGAAATCATGCTTTTGAAAATTTCTACCTTTGAAATATCCATTTTTGCAAGGACCACTGTATAGTTTGTGAACGATTCGTTTCAAGTTGATTCCTTAGTTCGCGAATGTATCGTTCGCGTAAATCATGCTGAATGAAATTTTCACCTTTAAAATATCCACATTTACAAAGTTTTTCACTTTGTTTGTATCGTTCGCGAACGATCCTTTTTGAAAGATTCGGTCGTTCGTGAACTAATTGTTCAGTAAAATTATGTTTTTTGAAATTTTCAGTTTTCACGAATAGAAATATTAATTTTTGCAAGGTATTGCTGCATTGTTGGCGAATGATTCGTTCCGAAGTTGATTCAATAGTTCTTGAGTTATTCGTTCGCGGAAATCATGTTTCTGGCAATTTTTACGTTGAAATATCCATTTTTGCAAAGTCTTTTTATATTGTTCAGGAATGATCCGTTTCAAATGATTCAGCCGTTCGTGAACTAATTGTTCGGTGAAATTATGTTTTTTGAAATTTTCAACTCTCAGGCATAGAAATATTCATTTTAAAAAGTATTACTGTACCATTCACGAATGATTCGATAGTTCTTGGTTTAATCGTTCGAGGTAATCATGTTTCTCGAAATTTCCCTCTTGAAAATATTCATTCCTGTAAAGTATTTCTGTATCGTTCGCGAACGATCCTTTTCAAATTATTCAGTCGTTCATAAACATACGATTGACGAAATTAATGTTTTTTAAAAATTTGCATTTTACATTTTTCAAAATAATTATGCTTATCGAGTATTCCTTAATCGTTCGCGAATGATTCATTGGAATGTGATTCAGTCGTTCGCGAACCGATCGTTCTCTCAAATTATGACCCCTGAAATTTTTTTTCTTGACAATATTCATTACTGCAATGCACTATTCCGCAACGTTCGTGAATGATTCTTTTCAAATTGATTCATAATTCATGAACTAAGTGTTTAATTTGTTTCAAATTGGTGGAATTATTCCTGAAGCATTACTTTGTATGAAAATTGTATTCCTTGAAATTAACATTTTTCATTTATTAAAATATTTATTCTTCCAAAGTATTACTTGACTCATCGTTCAAAAATGATTCTTTTCGAACTGATTCAGTCGTTCGTGTCTATATCGTTCGCGAAAACTATTTTTGTTTCTTGTAATTTCCATTTCTAGAAAAAAATTCACTCTCGTAAATATTTTTACATCGTTCACGAATGATTTGTTTCAAATTGATTCAGTCGTTCATGTCTGAATCGTTTGCGAAAACCATGTTTACTTTTTGTCATTTTCATTTGTTTGAAAAAGGTTCATTTTCGAAAATATTTTGCATCGTTCGCGAATGATTCGTTTCTAATTGATTCAGTCGTTCATGTCTGAATCGTTTGCGAAAACCATGTTTACTTTTTGTCATTTTCATTTCTTTGAAAAAGGTTCATTTTCGAAAATATTTTGCATCGTTCGCGAATGATTCGTTTCAAGTTGAATGAATCGTTCGCGAACGCTGTATTTTTACGATAAAGCTTTTGCTTTTTAAAGCATCATTATCTTCTACCTGATATTTTTTGCACCATTTGCGAATGATTCGTTTCAGATTTTATCAATCGTTTGCAAGCGAATCGTTCTCGAATAATTGTCTTAAAAATTGTATTTTTTTGAAATTTCCTTTTGCAATGGAACAAAATTTTTACTGCATTATTCTCGAGTAATACGTTTATAATCGGTTAATCCAGTCATTCGAGAACGAATAGCTTGGAAAATGCATTACCGAGTCCATATTACCGTAATTTGCTTTAATCAAAAATCATTATATTATTTACAGATGAGATGGCTCCTTTGAAGTTGATTCATGGTTTCATTACCAACCGGACCATAGATACGAGTAAAATCTTCTTATAAGGTCAGTACACTTGATCGCATAGCTTTAAAATTTTCACTTTCCAAATACTCTTTGATGATAATTTGTTCAACGTATGTTCCGATCTCAAGTTTCGGTATTAGCGTTTCTTAAGCACGATAACAATATGAAAGTCTTTCCTTTGCTGAGCCTGTAAATCGCGACACCATCATATTATATAACGCTCAGGTTAATTGGCTTTATAATTTCCATCGCAACCGTGCATATATAAATTTTTTATTATACGATTTTCTACGAATATGTAGCTTCTCCTCTACTTCCCTCCTACTTCCCTGTTCCTTTTCTCTTTTCTCATGTATATTTTTCAACATACACTACAGTGCGCGGCGGATCTTCTTCTTGGCTCTTATAAATGTATGCTCGTTTAATATACCTACTACGAAATACATTTATGTGTAGATCGGAATTAGGTACGTATTTTATCTTCGTAGAATATGTAGACTTTACTTTACGGACGTACTTGTTACCGCACATCTGCAAATACCATTATCCAAGTTGTTACCTAGGCGTATTTTTTTTTTTTTTTTTTACTCCTTTACTAGCTCAGTTGCACACTTTTTACCATTTGATGCGATTTTTATTTTCAATTAATTTCAAACTCGTTCAGCTTGTAAGGCTCCGACTTTATAGGTGCAGATATCTTGCCCACCTCCTCTTGCAATATAATTTAGCTGCCGCTGAAGTCGCAAAGCTTCTCGTGATCTTATCGATTTGATTTTTATACGTTTAACGCGACTAGTAGCTGTACACAGTTAGATCCTTTATTTTTTTTTCTCTCTTCGCTTGCCGCGTATAATAAAAAAGCAAATATTCGTAATCTCGCGGCAATGATTTTCTCTCTTTTGATATGCTCAGCTATATATATATATAGTGCATACAATAATTAGAGATGGTAATGCAAAAAAAAAAGAAAACAAAAACCGCATCTTTTAGTTTAATAGTCGTACGGTTTTCTCATCTCGATCGTATTCTCGGTACGAGGTACAGTAATATTGCAGTTTCGTCTATTCTTATATGTGTAGGTATAAATGATCAACAGGTTGATCTAGGCCATGTTTAGAAACGTTATTTTCAACATTGAAATGGTTATGTGTTTCAAAAAATCAGATTCTCATCGAGCTCGCACCTCACACCCTAATACCTCGATATCTAATCAACCGTCGTGCAACCAAAAAATTTTAAAAATTCAAAACCATTATTTCTCACGCCTTTTTACTACATAGGCCTACGTATCCATCGTGTCAGTCACACACAACGCCATCCTCATCCATCACCGAGTCAATAAGCGAGACACACCGAGTCCATGATTTTACGCGGTTAATGTGAATCATAACATATTACAATGTTATTCGTTTAATCGACTTGTACCAAAGACTGTCGCTTGTACGTATTTTATATATAATCTAACCATCAACGAAGCAAGAAAAACTACACAAGTACACACGTATTACACACCGAGCATTTATTACTGGCTAAACGAAAAAGGGATGTTGTACGTGCACAGTCAACCATGTTCTTCTTCACTGATGGATTGAAACATTGTATATGGTATACTTGTATGTACTTGGCACCAGGGCTAATCAATCATATATACATACATCTCGTGTGTGCCACGAACCATATGCAGGATGAGTTCTGAAGTCGAATTTTCACGAAATAATAGAGCATTACTTGCGGCAATTGTCTCATTTATGGTGTGGAAAAAAGCATCGCATTGCTCGATAAGTGGTACAGGACAGGCTCGTGGTCTTGTGAAAAAAGAGGGGTTAGAATTGATTAAAAACACCTTTTTAGCTTGTAATTTAAATTATCCTGATTTTCTGCATCATAATTGTCAGTAAAAAGCAGACTGTTACTGTTATCACGTAAAAGTCATTTCTAAAAACACTTTCATTTTTGAAAATTTATTATTTAAAAAATACTAGGTAATTTTCTTTACATATGGAAAATTTACAAATACATAATTTCAACTATTTTAAAAAGGATGGGTATCGTTACGAGAAAAAAAAAACTATTGTGTACATTGAAAATAGAGGGAGAACAGGTTAAGGAAGAAGGACAAAGAGAAAACAATCATATGGATAGACACGGACAGAAAGCTAACTATAGTAAATAAAAAATAAAAAGTAGGTGTTTAAGTAGGTAAAAGCAAATATTTATCAAAAAAATGACCGAAGCGCTCCTAGCGGAACAGTTACGATGTGCGGATCTACGGCGAATGAGGAGAGGGATATCAATGAAATCCATTTTGAGTCCTAGAAGACCTTTAGGACCATTTATGGCCATGTCAGATGAGTATTTTTATTAGCCTGATTTTCTATGTCATATTGTCAGTGAGAACCAGGCTATTAAAGTCTATCGACCAATAGCAACCGTGGGGGGGGGATGCCAATAGAATTCATTTCCGGGTCCTAGAAAATAATTAAGACAATTTTTGGCCACGTCAGATATTTATTTTTATTTAAAAGATTTTTTTTCCGAACCATTATAATCATTTACTCTACTTGATAAAGACCAAAATCGCTCAAATTCGATCAATTCACTCAGTTTGGCGCCTGATTAGATACATATGAGTGGGGATGACCTTGCGTCAAAATTAAGTTTTGCCCCATTTCGGGGGAGGGGAGTGCTGATGGTCCAAAAACACAAAAATTGTCCCTTTTGCAAGTCAATCGATAAAGAATCCAAAGTTGCATAACAAATCCAAAAAATCAACCTCCTAGGTCAATTAGGATGGGAGATATGAGGGTTCCGCCCCCCTTTTGACCTTGAAAAAGGTCTATTCCTTGTTTATTTCCGCGCCATAATGATCTAGGCAGTTGGATATTTATTTTTATTTAAAATTTTTTTTTCTGAACATTAAAATCATTTACTCTGCTTGATAAAGACCAAAATCGCTCGAATTCGATCAATTGACTCAGTTTGGCGCCTGATTAGATACATATGAGTGGGGATGACCTTGCGTCAAAATTAAGTTTTGCCCCATTTCGGGGGAGGGGAGTGCTGATGGTCCAAAAACACAAAAATTGTCCCTTTTGCAAGTCAATCGATAAAGAATCCAAAGTTGCAGAACAAATCCAAAAATAAACCTTCCAGGTCAAATAGGATGGGATATATGAAGGTTCCCCCTCCCCTTTTGACCTTGAAAAAGGTCTGGTCCTTGTTTATTTCCGCGCCAAAATGATCTAGGAAGTTGAAATTTGGTATGTAGATTTAGTAGAAGCCTTCTTACTGAAATTAGTGTAGTTTGGCATCTTCGACGGCTTAGCTCAGTTTTCTTATATTGGTCATATATCTCCTATGATGTTGAGACACTCAGCTGATGAACGAATAGAAACTTCTCTGCAATGCTACACTCTTCATGGCCTACAACAACGCTGGCTCAACTGCTAATATGGCAGGTAGACTGGAGAATTCATCTCTGATGTATCTACGAAGCTGAATTCTAATTTATCGCTCGACTACTGACTTTGCCAAGCAATCTCCAATCACGGATGCTTCAGGCGTTATTTATTCATACGCCGGAAAAGTGAGCACTGAACTCTGCTCAAACTGCAGAATTCCAGAAGCTGCGCATCACGTAATTCTGAACTGCCCTCGATTTGCTACTGTACGCCCTAAGTGGAATACTTAACGTATTCAACAGAAAGCATCAACTATTCATGCGGTCAGTAATTCGTCAGCTATGGCGAGAAAAAAGAACACACATTGCTCAAACAAGCCACTGAAAAGGCTTGAAGAAAGATCTTGACCAAGATGGCGTGGACAACCAAGAATCTCGCGAAGAAAAACTATTTTAAATCACAGTTTATAAAATCGATAGGAATGAGGCACGCCGGAAAAAAAAGTAGATTTAGTAAGGGCCCTATTTTCTAGGTGTGCTTTTTGCGAGTCCTGATTTTTCAGCTCCATTGTACCCCCTCACCGACCCGGAAATGTGTGCTTTTGGTCAGGTCTTCCCATTTTTTCAGTTTCTTCTTCGACTTTAAATTCGTTTTTAAGAGCTACCAGACATGTGAAAAACGACACCAATATTGCCATTCTACCAATAGTTTCGAGGGGTTTAGATTCAGGTGGTGGGGGAGGGGGGGATGTTATGGGCAGATTAGAAGTCTGCGAGAATTTTTCACTTCTTTAATATCGTTTGCTACGTATCTGAACGCAAATTATTGGAACATGAGATATTTTTCCTCTGATGCAAAAATGTTTCGAATAGTCTCCCAATTTAGCCTCATTTTCCGAATTTTTACAAATTTTGACTGCGGAATACCCGAGCTAAAATTTTTGAGAAAAAAAATTATGATACGAAATGGGGTCTAATATATATCTAAAAAACATAATTTCAAAGTTATACGATGCCATTATTCGTGTTAAAAAAAAATTAATAAAACTTTCAAAACGGTATTTATGGGGCAATGATGGGGGGGGGGGGGAATTGAGTTTTTCAGAGATGCACCTCATATACGTCTACAACGTATCAAAAAATTTCCTGTGTGATTATCCACTCAGAGCCTACCCTCCCTCGAAAACCAGATGTGATGAGGCGCTAAAACTTTAGTGAGGGATGTTTCTCGATAGCACGTTATCAGCCTAAAATCACATTGGGGCAAATATTTAACATTGTTATCCATCCACAGCCTTTGGTTGGAATGTCGAAACGAACCGAAAGTAAGTAGATATCTGACATTGTGAAAAATTGCCAAATGATCTTAATGGTTTTCTACAATCTTGGTACTAATTTTGTTTATTCTTCCCTCCCCCTTCTCGCCGCGGCAGCTATAACAACACCTGCCGCGGCTCCTAGGCGAGAGGGAGTTTGTTGAAAATTCGTGAAAATTGAAAATTTTAAAGACGTGGGGATTGGTGGAAAAATTAATATTTAGACGTATTTTTAAGCTCATTTGTACCGAATTTTTTTGTCTATTCGCAACATAGGAATGCATTTTCACGAAAGAAGGAAAAATCTCTTGGAGTAATTTTTAAGCTTATTTGTACCGATTTTCTCTGTTTATTCGCAATATAGGAATGAATTTTCACGAAAGAAGGTAAAATCTCTTGGAGTAGTGTTGATGTTACCCGCTGCCCCCTCCCCCTCCTCCCCCTCTCCCCCCGCCACATGTCAATAGTTCATAAAAGGCTCGTTTTCTTCGACAATACAACAACAGAGGAAATCAAGCTGAAAAAGTCGAGAGATAATTCAACCAATTTTAAAGATATTACAATACGCTTTATTTATTTTTCACTTTCGGTTTTACAAACACGTATACAGAATGTATCCGTACCGATTTGCTTTATTTATCGTAATAATGCGGAGAATGCGGTCTTGGATGAATGAGGCGTTAAAACGATATAAATTAAAAAATTACTACCGAACGAGGTTTGCGCGATATTTAATACCGTATTAACGTTGAAAAACCTAATTTTACAGTTTACTTAGGGTGAAAAGCGAAGAAGCTCTGTAGAGTGGAGCCAGGCTACAGAGCTAGGTGTATTGTTCGGTGTTTTTAGAAACCTACTGTATACCAACCAGTAAACGCTTCATTGTGTGAAGTATAAAAAAACATATAGATATATATATGTATACATTTTTAACCCCCTTTTCATTGGGAATTAAGCTTTATAGGGGTCGGCCTTCGTCGCTTTATCTTTTAAGTGGTAGCGACATTAAACAGATTGTTCGGAATGGGGTTTAAATCTACACGATGCTGCGGTGGTGGAGTACTGTACCAGTGTGTCTGTCTTTATACCTTCTATGCCTACACGTATACGTATACGTACACATACTTACGTAGATCGTGTAAACTCGTGTAATTGTGTTCAGAGACTGGATAGGAACACCGCTCGCGTATTAAATGGTATCTTTGGTGGTGTTGTCGAGGACAACGAATCTTTTTAAAATCCAAGTACGAGAGTATACGAGGTGCTTTTCGTCCGTTTATAAGTATAATATACCTGTTAGGTTGTTATAGATGGCTTGAGAGGTGCGAACAGCCTACCCTGCCTGCGTGATAGACGCGATGACTTCTTTTAATATAGGTGTGAAAAAGTGCCTACTTTCAACACACACCCCTTTGAATATTTTTTTTTTAGTCTTATTTAAAAATCGTCATCGTCGAAAAAATGTGCTATATAATTTATTTATTTTTCGTATAATGAAATTTTAACTATACCCGAATCAAATTAAACGTGCGAATCTGCATTCAGATTCATTAAGAAAATTAGGTTACATATCCGGCGATAGGTATTTAATTTGCATGTTTAATTAATAAAGTGATAAATGCCTTTGCCGAAAAAATAACCTCTTATCAAAACTGCTCCTTGGAATACGGTGTACCGAAAAAAAAAAAAAAAAAAAAAAAAAATCATTCATATCGATACAATGTTGCGAATAGGTTTATTTTTTTGCATAACTACTTTGTACGCGCCGTCGTCGCCGGCAAAGATGCTCTCTCTCGCCGCGTTAGAGATTCTTTTCTATTGCATAGAAACTTTTAGCTGCTGATAAATTATATATCTACGGTTTCATCTTCGCGTTAAATTTGCATCTAATTTTAATTAAAGTGGATGAGCGTTACGAATTGACCTGATTAATCTCGATACGATTAATTCGTCTGGTAAATTATTACCTCAATTATACGCTATGCTACTATGTATACGTAGTATAGTATTTATATGTATGTATATACATATATATATATATGGATGCTGTGATTATTGCTGATTTTAGCGCGATTATTCGTGTTTTTTTCCTCTTCTTTTCGCCAATATATGTATATTCAAATCGTTTATGAGTCTCATGGAAACGACGATGAGATAATTTTCTCGATTATTTTTCTTGGTTCGAATATTTGATACAGATATTCTACAGTTCGCACCGATAAGGGTGAGAGAGAAGAGACCTGTATTGGTAACCGTTGATTGAGTCTTGTTTTCTAAGCGTGATAGATGATAATGACGACGACGACGACGATGATGATGATGATGATCGCGATGATCAAATGTATACATTATGCAGCTTAAAAGGTTATCGCGAGCTGGGTCAAAATTATGAGATAAATAAATAACAGATGAAAGAGGACGAAAAAAACAACACGTGTGAAAATTTTTATAAGTTTATTCCGAAAGTTGGTATGTATTCTTTGGAAGGAAGAAGGAGGGGGGTGAAAGAATTTGAGACGTGTGAAGTAGGTATGAAGACGTTACTGTCATTTCAAATAAATTCGTGTTTTCATATGGGACCGGAGCCGGGGATAGTGGTGAGGTAGTTGGAATTCTAATTTATGTTTTTCAGCTGAACAAGACGTACGTACTAAAGTACGTTAAGAACGGACTTCGTTGAAGTACTTTACAGTTGTTTTCTATCACCAACTCAAGGTGATGTGGACATTTCAAATCGATTAGTTCAATTTTACTCGAGTTATCAACCACAAACAACTGACTAGTAAGTGCAAACCTAACACTAAGAGGGAGGGAGCTTTAGCCCTTCACTTTGATTTTTAAAAAAAAGATGCTTAGTTTTACGGAGCGAAGCGAAGACGAAAAAAATTTGGCTGAAATCAAGTTTTGAATGATCCGAAGAAGTGCATTTAACGCGATTTTCGATTTTCAAAAAATAACATCAATTAAATTTTCTAAAAAATAGTGGGGGAGTGGGTTAGGACCTCTCATGCCCCTCCCCTATATCCGCTTTTGCCCAAAATGCGAAATATTGATCAACAAACCAGAAAAAATGTGGAAAAACTGGTGACGAGGATCGTGTGGTAGGCCATCTGTAGGCAAAACAGAGACGTCCGATCCGGTATCAATTAGAAATGCAATACCTGATCCCTTCTCGACGATAAATAGACGTGCAGATGGTGTCGTTGGTGGGGGGGGGAGGAGGACTGGTTCACCACGTCAGTCCGCTCTCCTAGTTTTCCGGATATTTATTTGCGTCATATTTGGAGCCGGCTGGATAACAATTGTTCGCACGCTCTCCAAACTTGGTTATGGTACCAACATAGGCCGTTGTAAAGGTCAGGATGTATCGTATTAATAAGGTACACATAAAAGGTTTAATAAATAAAAGTCCATTACCAGTTTGAATTCACTCATTTATTAAAATAAAATTCAGATTAAAAACAATTCGAAAATTACACTCTTAATCTTATGCGGACTTCGGCGCAGAGTAGTTCAAAACTTAATCAACAAAAACATAAACAAGAACGTCTTACACATACGACCGAATAAATGAACGGCGTTCAGGAACGAATCTGAAACTACCCTCGTTCATATTTTAATCCTAATTCGCCTCATTCTTAATATATTATTTTGTTTAAAAAAACAGATATTATTTACATTGTTCTAGCCGTTTGAAACACGCATTTTAAACGCAACTTTGTCTTGGAAATCAAGTAAAAATTTTGCTTGAATCGTTTAAGATCATTAACCGAATCATAATTTAAATACTTGTTAACAATATCTGTTTGGTTGTTTTTGTAAAAAAAAAATTGATTACTACATTTAAAACCAACTCTAATTTCGAAAACATTAGTAATTCAATAGATACGATACACACTCTCTTGAAAGAAGAAGATGAACAACTTGTTTCTCTCCATATACGTTTTGAAGTTGAGAATTTATTCTCTTACTTCGCAAATTTAGTCTCAATTTTATACGATGCTATACTTTTTGCTAGACAAAATATTTTTCACCCTTATATCATTAATGAGAAAAAACTTATAACTACCCTATCCGCTTACTGAGCAAATATAACCATAAAGTATCCATACAAAATAGCACAATTTTGTGTTCTGAGCAATATTTATAGTGAAAGGTACTAGATTATTTCAACCAAGCACTTCCTTGATCTATAAATTTCATTTCAAGTGTTCGACAGCTGTAGTATATGGTGAACAAATGAAGTGGAATGGTGTCCTGTAGTTTTCAATTTTTTCGAAGTTCATGAGATCGATGTGATATGCATTTCAAATGGCAATCCTTTATCAACTAGACCTCTCTCAGTTGAAAAAAATCAAAGCCTTAGTTGGAAATTCGAATTCCCCAAATAGCGGACCCAAATTTGAGATTAATTGAGGTTTGATATTATTTCAAAATTTAGGGGATCGATGTGATATCCATTTCAAATGGTAAAACTTTATCAACTATACCTCTTTAAGTTGATAAAAATCAAAGCTCTAGTCGCAAATTCAAATTTGCCAAGGTAGACTCAAATTTGAGGTATATTGAGGTTTGAAATTTTTTCAAAATTTATGAGATCGATGTGATATACATTGCAAATGGAATCACCTTATCAACTGTATCTCTTTCAGTTGAGGATTGAAAAAAGCATTGAAAATAGGAAGGGTTCAATGGGGCTATAAATCAATAACCCAAAAAGGCACGTCTAAGGGTCACTACTGAATGTACATACCTAATTTCAAGTTTCTAGCCCTAGTCGGAGGGGAGCTGTGCGAGGAACAAACTCAAAAAATAAGGAAAACCTACCGAAATACCACATATTTAAGGCTGTGAGGGGTTGTAATGGGGCTGAAAAGTCGAGATCTCCAAAGGGCACATCTAGGGCCCCTATGAAATGTACATACCTTATTTCAACTTCCTAGCTCTATTTACAGGGGAGTTATGCGAGGAACAAACTTAAAAAATGAGAAAAATGAGCAAAAGCAATCAAATAACCACTTTTTGGGGGTGTGAGGGAGTGTAATGGAGCTAAACAATTGGAACCTTCAAAAGGCATATTTAGGGTCTCAACTGAATGTACATACCAAATTTTAATTACCTAATTAAATTTGGTGGAGTGATAGGGGAGGAACAGTCTTTTTTCAGGGTCAAAAAGTGGGAAAACCTTCATATCTCCCCTACTAATTGACTTAGGAGGTTGATTTTTGGATATCCTATGCAACATTTGATTCTCCGTCAATTGGCTTGAAAAGTGCCAATTTTTGTGTTTTTGACCCCTCAGTACCCCCTCCTCCAAAATGGGGCAAAACTGAATTTTGGCCCAAATTTATTTTTACTCATATATATTTAATCCGCCACCAATGATTTTAACATTCGGGGAAAACAATTAATGAATAAATATCTGACAGAGCTAAAAATCGTTTTAATGGTCTTCTACAACCCCAAAACGAATTTCGTTGATGCCCCCCTCCCCCTTCTCATCCGCCGTTAGTCGATAGACTGTAATAGCTTGGTTTTCATTGACAATATGACGTGGAAAATCAGACTAAAAAATCGGTAAAACTCATTGTAATTTGTGTAAAAATTTGACAACAATGATTAATAAGTGCTGAAAATTGATCGAAAATAACGAAAAAAAATTGAAAAATAAGTGAAAATAGACCTGAAATATGAATAAAAGCATTAAAAGTCATCGAAAATTAGGTGGAAACTGTGATTGAAATGGAATTTATGAGCTGAGAATTGATGAAAATTCTCGAAAAAATCGGCGAAAATTAAAAATCAACGAAAATTTGGTAAAATATTGACAGAGATAGGAAAAAAAAAGAAGAAAATTGACCAATAATCACGAAAAAAATGTTGAAAAGTGGCGAAAATCGACCCGAAATCCGGAAAAAAATATTGTTGAAAATTAATAAAAGTTGAATTAAAAATTGAAGAAAATGGTAAAAAGTGAAGAACATAAAATGTGTGAAAATTAGCCTAAAATATGCGAAAAGGCGTTTTAAGCGATCGAAAATTAGTCAAAAATCATGAAAAATTGTGAAAATTCACCGAAAATTGGTAATAAATTGACATAAATCGGTGAAAAATGCTGAAAATTGTTCAAAAATCACGAACAAAATGTTGAGAAAACATGTGAAAGTTGAAGTAAATGAAAAAAAAAAAACGTTGAAAGTCATCAAAAATTACGAAAAACTGTTGAAAAGTAGGCGAAAATTGGTTTAAAATGTGAAAAAAATTATTGAAAATAACCGAAAATTTCGTAAAAAATACACATACATATGAAAAAAAAAAAAGAGGAAAATTGACCTAACATACTAAAAAACAAAAGTTAAAAATCAATAAAAATTTGGTAAAAAATTGACAAAAACACGAAAGAAATGTTGATAAATGGGTAAAAGTTGACCTAAAATGTAAAGAAAAAACCATCGTTGAAAATCAATGAAAATTGGATGAAAAGTGCACAATATTGAACAAAAATCAATAAAAAATATTGAAAAATATTTGAAAACTGACCTAAAATATGGAGAAAAAATTTGTCAAAAGTAATTGAAAATTGATCAAAAATCATGAAAAATTGCATGGCTAAAAAATTCACAGCAATACGAAAGAAATACAGAAAATTGAACAAAAATCATTATTTCTAAATTTTACTCAAATTGCAATACTTCCACAAATTTTTAACATGTTCTAAACATTTTCTGAAAACTTGAAGAGATTTATAAAAATGATCCTTCGGGGGGGGGGGGGGGGGGGGTCTAATTCATAATGAGGGAGGCTTAGGCACCACTTTCGCGTTCGCCTTGAATCCGCCTGTGCTAGTACTCCGATGAAATTTATATTCAAATTTCAACCATCTAGCTCAATAGGAAAATGTGTCCCCTCCCCAATCCATGAGAGAAACCAACTTTCAATGTCAAAAACAGGTAACTTTCTTATAGTTACCCTTCCAATTTGCGTAAAAGGCTGATTTTTGCATACATTGTACAACTTCTATGGATCAAGATTGGGATGTTTACCCCCCCCCCCCCCTTCAGTCTTTTGACCTTATTTCAACAATTTTGTTCAGTATCGAGCAGAGTAAATGAGATTAGTCTACAGGCAAAAAAAAAAAAAATAGTTGACATGCCTAAAAATCATTTTATGAGTTTTCTAGCATTCTGAATTGCTGAATTGACTGATACTTATACCGATTAATTATCACCCGAGCAATTCGTCCTTTTCTAATTGTACACTTTCAATGGAAATTATGTTCAACGAAGGCTTGAATTATGAGCAATATGCACCGAATCTTCACCCTTATAAGATCAGTTTCTTAGTCGAAATTGACTTATCTCATGCATATCCGCTTAAATTATCCAAACGTACTCTTTACAATGCCTTTCCCTTCTGTTTGAAATAATTATTCTATAAAACTTGCGTCTCAGTCCAGTCGAGATTGTGTACAGCGAGCCGAACGTAAAGTGTCAAAACAAATGATACACAAATCCGCCATCAGTACGTCTTTTCCTACTCGTTCAGGTTCACTTGTATAGCGGGTGAAGAGAGGGTAAACGTTTCCAAATCAACCCTAATATACATACGTATTGGATGAATGACTGGCGAAAGTAGGTCATTTATAATACGCACGATTTCCGGCCACCGCGAGCTCAATGATCTATATGTCATTGGAACAGACACACAAACCCCCGCTGCCGTTGGACGTAAACAAAAGTCTCATCATAACCACGCACTCATCGTCGCATTAATTCTCTCGATTCCTCGAGAGAGAGAGAGAGACCGAGAGAAAGAGACAGGCAGGGAGGGGGGAGGGGAAACAAAAACAACGACAAAAAACCGATTTTTATAAATTACCAAAACACGTGCCTTCTCAAACGTCAACCTCTGCGCTGGGTAATTAAGAGAATCACTGCGTTAATAGTGGACCAGTAAAGGAATAAAGGAAGAAGCAAAAAAAAAAAAAAAAATGATGACCTATACCGTATGTGAAACGAACGTACAATGTACCACATTCTACAGCACAGACGCATTAATTTTAAAAGAAACAATGGTCAATATGCAAAACATTTACCCTTTGAAAAAAAAAAAAATGTTATTTAATATTCGTACTCGACGAGCGAGCGACGGTACTCGTAGTTACGCTGTACGCACCCTTTCTTTTGGCTAACAATAAACCGCTCATTGGGCGGTGTTTATTTGGCTATAAAGGGCACAGGGTGCCTTTCTGGGAAATGAACATCGCGACTCACTAAATACTCGAATCGGATTACACGATGCACTTTTAAATATTATTATGATTATGAAATACGTTGTACATCATCAGCTATATATATTCCACATGTTGTGTATTTAGAGCCTTTACGTTATAATAGATTGCTTTTTGCTATCTGCTATAATTCGGGTTTAATATTTCATTGCCAAATCTGCGGAGTTGGTAGATAGATTTATGTCGTGTTGGTCGATTTGTTTTCTAACTTCAGAGTGTACCTATGTATGTGTGTGTGTATTTAATTGAATTCTCTTCTCACGTAAGATATGCATAATTTTACTCCTACGCTGGACCAAATTTTTTCTGCCCCTTTGGCTGGCTCGTGTTCGATATAATTTTCATCAACCTATAGTCAAGTTCGTGCTTCGGATACAATACCAAATTCCACTATAACTACTCGAGTACACCTTAAACCTTGAAATATGTTTTCCGTATGTCCATCAAATGCACGTTCCATGGTGCTTGTACTCGCTGCTCGTACATTCGTATATTTTGTTCTATGTTTATTTATTAGTACCGAAAATTATAGAGCTGTGGCTCGTCGACACGATATATTATGCTAATGTACGTATACCTACTCTTTATGGAAGCGTACAATATCATCATCATCATCATCATTATCAGCATAGCACTTCTTCTTACCCTTTGTCTATGTATCGAGGTAGATTCTTGAATGGAATTCGCGTCCTGAAATTCGGCTCCTCGCCGCTCTCATGTAGTCTAACGTGTAAGTAACTCAACCAGAAGATAGCTATAATATATTTATAAGTACTCGTACAAAGTATGTATCATCTATTCTTGAACAGTCGAAGTATGGGTATTTTTTTTTCAATGTAAATTATTAAGAGGAGTTGTCATCCTTCATCTGTCCCCTCTGATGTTTTACTATTGCGACTGATTTCATTGTGAATTACAGGTACATGTTGATGTAACCATAGTAAGCGTGTTACATTGATATACAGGCTCGATAATTTTGAATGAAATTTCCTCTCTGTACTCTTCGTTGGCCATGGGATGGGTTTTGTTATAGGTTACCTGTTCGTACCTGTTTCGTGCCAATTGGTACATGTGTATTTTATACAATCAGATGTGTGTGTGTGTGTACATATAACTTATTATGTACGAGTATAATTCACTTTTGTTTCGTTTGTCATCTATTTTTGGTTCAATATGATGTGCTTAATTATGGGTACCAATATGAGGAGTCGCGTTTTGAATTATAGATATTTTTTGTTACGTATAACAACGGTACGAATGCGAGCTGGTTTAATGTTTATTTTAATATCGAGTGGATGAACAATATTTAATTTCACACATGCAAATAGTTCAGACTTCTCCTTGCTAAGAGGGTAAACTGGCACACGACCACGAGTTCTGGAGCCCCTTAAATGGGGCTAGGGTGTTAAGAATATCCGTTAACGATGATCGGTTCAATTTTGTGACAAAGATGAGCAAAATAGGCACGTGGAATGTATGTAGCCTGAAGAATACAGGTAAGTTAGCTGTAGTCGAAAATGAAATGAAAAGAATGGAGTTACTGATATAAGGAATCAGTGAACTCCGCTGGAACACAGTTGGCGAATTCACATCAGGTGAGGGAAACTTCATCTTTTTGTCTGATAAAGGAAACCACACAGGAGTGGCAATCGTAGTAGATGGTAGATACAGACACCTGGTATTAGGCCTTCAACGATCGAATGACAGTTGTCAAGATTGATGCAGCTCCATCCACCGTGAGTGTCATCCAAGCATATGCCCAAACCAGTGCAGCGTCTGATGAAGAAATTGAAGAATTCTACAGTATCCTTGAAGAAACACCGGCTTCACTACCGAGAAGCGACATAAAACTGGTGCTGGGAGACTTGAATGCCTGAATTGGAAAGACTGGTGGTATTTCCATTGGAGGAAGAAGAATCTCTAATCTGCGATAGGCAGATGATACCACCTTGATTGTTTCAGATGAAGAAAACATGGCAGAGCTCGTCAAACTGGTGAAGATGGCCAGCGAAAGACTTGGATGTCGTATTAATATATCTAAACCCAAAGTCATGGTGGTGATGACAATGAAGAATATAGGTTACCGAACAGATCAGTCGAGCAGTGTTGTCCTAGAAACAAAGAAGCCTACCTTAACCAATCCTGCAATGAAATACAGGAAAACGTAGACTGCAATGAGACCAGTACAGTATACAAGAAAGTACGTTAGATAGGGACTTTAAACCCAGAACTTACTAGATCAAGAAAGATGATGGCACAGCTGTGTGGGATTCTACAAGAATCCTGGACTGCTGGGAAACAAACTGCAAGCGGTTATACCAAGACAGTGGAACACCAGATGTAAACCAACAGGTTTCTACAATCGAAGTGACAGGCAAAGATAAACCAAACATCCCCTCGATGAAGTAAGGGAGTTGGTGAATGCGATGAAGAAATGCAAAGCATCTAGTTGCGATGGTATTGAAGCTGAATTGTGGCACATTCTTGGTAGAAATGGAATCAAAGCACTATGGAAACTCTGCGGTGTGATATGACAAAGTTGATTCCTGGCATAAGATATGAGATGCGAGATTATGCTTTAATTATCGAACAATTGCTTTAATTGTACACGACAGCGAAGTCATGTTACGAATACTGAACAACTGCATCAAGGTGTATCGACACAGGCAAATTCCACTTGAACAAGTTGGGATTATGCCAGGAAGAGACACAAGGGAACAGATAATGAATGTTTGGCAAATCATCGAAAAGTACGGGAAGCTGAACATATCTGTAGTGATGTATTTCATAGATAACGCCCAAACCTATGGCCGCGTGAATTGGAAGAATCTCTTCAAAGTTTTAAGAGAAATGGGAGTCCCTATAAGAATTCAATTCTATGGTGGTGACAGTTGATGATGAAGAATGGAGGGCTTTTCAAACCAAACATGGGGTGTGTCAAGTATACATATTATATCCTCGCAGTTATTCAACATCTATGGTGAGCAAATATTTCGTGAGTCTCTAGATCATTGGACTGGTGGTATTTCCTTTGAAGGAAGTAGAATCCAAAATTTTTGATATGGGGATGATTCCACCTTGATCGCTTTGGATGAACAGGAAATGGCGGAGCTTATCAACCTGGTGAAGATGGCCAACGAAAAACTTGGACTTCGTTACAACAATAATCCTGGTGATGGATCGGGCCAAGTGTCTTCCAGTTTCTTCATCTATGAACAAATTCGAAAAGGTCAACGCTTTTGTATATTTAGGCACCATCATCGAAGCAGATGGAGGCTCGTCGGTAGAAATACGACGCCGAATCGCTTTGAGCAAATCAGCTATCATCAGACTGTGTAATGTCAGATGTAATAACAAGATCTCCAAAAGGACTAGGAAGAAACTCATACAGTCACTTGTTATCTCTGTTTTCCTATATGCCTGAGAAACATGGACGTTGAAGGCAGGTGATAAAAGAAGAATCTACACCTTTGAGATGTGGGTTTGGTGAAGGATGGTGGGGATACCATGGACAGCGCGACGAATCAAAATTTCTATCGTCAACGAAATACAGAAGCCAGCCAGGTTATGTGTTTTATGCGAGAAACGCATTCTGGAATATTTTAGACATAAAGACACTTCTAGAGCCCCAATTGAATGGGCATTCCAAATTTCAAAGTCGTAGCTCAATTTGAAGAAAAGATATTCGTGGCACTGTTTTTTTTCAAGGTCGAAGAGGGGAAAACCTCCATATGTCCCCTCCTAATTGACTTGGGAGCCCAATTTAGGGGATGCTTATGCGAGGAACAAACATTAGAAATTAGAAAAAACGATCATAAAACCAAATCAGGACTGGAGGAGGGGGGTGCAATGGGGCTGAAAAGTCGAGACTCCGAATAGGCAAAACCAGGGTCCGCACTGAATGTACATACCGAATTTCAACTTCCTAGCTCATTTTGGTAGGGGGATAGGGGAGGGACAGCACTTTTTCAAGATCTAAAAAGGGGTGAACCCGTCATATCTTCATTCGTAATTGACCTGGGAGGGTAATCTTTGGATATGTTATACAACTTTCGATTCTTTATCGATTTACTTAAAAAGAAACAATTTTTGTGTTTTTGGCCCCTCATACCCCCCCTCTCATGGGGTAAAACTAAATTTTGATCCAAGGTTATCCCCATTCATATATATTTAATCCGCAGCCAAACTGAGCCAATTGACCGAATTGGAGCGATTTTGGTCAGTATCGAGCGGAGTAAATAATTTTAATGTTTCGGGGAAAAAAGTAGTAATAAAAATAAAAATAAATATCTGATATGACGGAAAATTGTCTTAATGGTCTTCTAGGACCCCAAAACGAATTCTGTTGGTATTGCCTCCCCCCCCCCACCACCGTTGGTCGATAGACTGTAGTTGTCTGTATCTCATTGACAATATGACATAGAAAATCAAGTTTAAAAAATAGACGCACACTATTGCAGCTCACTTATCTGATCTTAATCTTAGACCTAAATGAACAAATTCAGATCTAACGATCGAAAAGATTCGCAAAATTTTCAAAATCTGCTCCCTCCTCGCCCCTTGGTTCCACCTTTTCCTCACCTGTTGTCTGTATAGTTTTGTTTCAGAAAATCAGGCTTAAAAATATCTCATAAGCAGTGTTGTATGTAGAAGCAGTAAAAATTAGCCAACTATAACGCTTGTGATAGTATTTTCAAAAATATTGAACGTGAAAAAATTTATTTCTGTAAAATTATTTTTTCGATCCTAACTTCACTGAACTGTGACGAAGTTTTTTAGATTTCAACAGCCAACTCCATCGTCACAAATACTTCTAAAATTGTTTTTCTAAAACAATTAAGCTTACCTAAGTAGACAACTGCGCGGTAGACATCGCATCGTCAACTCCATAATAATATAACCAATTCTAATCAATTTCCAACTATATTTGCCGCTTCTATCGTCATCTTCACGTGTAAAAATAATTATACCGATCACCATGACGCTTTCATCGACGATTTTTCACCCATTCTTGGAAACCGGTTAACCAACGAATTAACCCAAGTGTATAGGTAAAACTTATGTAAAATGTATAGGAAAAAAAAAAAAAAATTATAAAAATATTTCTTCGTCATATTTTCACAAATGTTTTTTTTTTTTTTTTCAACTTAACTTTAGATGGCTAATACAAGTATAGGTTTCGGTATATGAAAAATATTGGGTGACGATGCATTTGTCGAAGGTCGCTGAAAATATGAAAAATAGTAGCTCTGTTTTATGCTTATGCTTACCGGAAAGCTAAACGACAATTAAAATTATAAACGAAAAAAATACGCTGTGCGCATGCTGCGGTAAATTTAACATCTATAAAAATGAAATATAACGTCTACCATTATAATAGCTACTAGACGTGGTCAAATCGAATGAGGCAGATATGATTAGTTAAATACGACCGACCGACGTGAAGAATACCTATGCTGGACATTTACGTAGATATCTACTACTTGGATTTGGCTTTTATTCATTTTCGCTTAGGGTCAGGTTAAATTAAAAAATTTAATCATAATCAAACGTACGAAGAAATTAACTACACATATATACAGATACCTACCTACCTACCTACCTACCTATGCACTATGAGAGCAGAAACTCCATCATTTGACAAACACGTCTCCGGTTTCACGCGGTTTTTAACACCAACGGTAGACTTGGAATGGTGAAATGGCGTGTGATTTTTTTGAGTGATATATGGAGTGACGCGATATCGAGAAGAAAAAAAATACTTCAAGATGTTTTTTTTTTTTTTTTCTTTCTAATTAACTAAATGGATAAAGATACACTGGCTTTTATATACATGTACATATATATCGACCAAAAAAAAAAACATTTAATCGCCGAAACAGGTGCACTCGACGAGTTAACCATAAATTGATTAGGTTTCTAATTAATACTTCCTCGTTGTGGTGCACTAATACAGCACCTAACTTAAGTTCAGATGACGATTAACGATCAACGGATAATTACTTGTATATTTTAAACCAAGTGCGCGTGTCAAATCCGTACGTCGTATGTCATAAATGGCACGTAAATACTTCCCATGGTACGTACGCAAAACGTTAGTAATTTTACTATTTTTCATTACGTAAGTTAAATATGTAAGTAATAACGTATTATTCGCTGTGTACTGTGGAATAATCACGAAGTGTGTAAAGGGTAGTAAAAAGAGGCAGGTTTCGTGAGGATAGCCGCACGCACGTGCTTTACACCATTGAACCGACAAGGGTCATAATCTTTGACCAACAAGTTTAGTCATGTATTTGCATATTACACGTTAAATGTTTTTATAGCAGGTAGCCCTATAAGTTGCCCTCGCTGTTACGAATAGCGTATTATTTGTCAGATAAATGTAAACTGGTCAGGTGCACAACTGAATGCCGAGCAAATCTTATTAAACGATTTTGTACAATTGTCCAAAGCGACGCGAACGTACTTAACCGGTCTTAAGCGTATGCTAATTTCGTATGGATTTAATACGGTGCTAACATAGTTCCCCTCGCTACAATTGTTGTGTACATGTGTGTGTAATAGACCAATGGGAGGTGCCAGATGAGTTGGCAATTATGAAATACGTGTATAAAGGCAGTTACAAAGTGGTAATGATTTTTTTCAGTAATTTACAGAGTATACAGTGATGTAAAAAAAAAAAAAAAATGGATTTAAATAATTGTTTCGCTTCGCTCTTCCACCTGTTCTAGCAAAATTACCCAAAAATGTCGAACTGATTTGAAAAAAATTTATTGATTTCATTTTTTATAATTATTTATTCATTCAACTCATTCACGGAAATCATTTCATGAAAGGGAGGAGTGATGCGATGGTGGAAGCTAGATGAAGTAGGCAGCATTCTACCCACAGCATCTAAAAAAAATCGAAACTACTAAATCTACGTACTTAATTTCAGCCTCCTATCTCAATTTGAAATGGAGTTATGAGAGGAGCATACTCAAAAAACTCAATAAATGAGAAAAACCTAACCAAAAAAAAACACGTTTTTGAGGATGTGAGACTATGCAACGGAACTGTAAAGTCCAGATTGTCAAAAGGCACACCCTGGGCCTTTACTAAATGTACACACATAATTTCAAGTTTTTAGCTCAATTTGGAACGGAGTGATGCGAGGAACAACATAAAACATAAGAAAACCCGACTAAAAAACAATATATTTGAGACTGCGATTCGGTGTAATGAGGCTGAAAAGTCAAGACCCCCCCTCCACAAGGCATATCTGGGACCCCTATCAAATGTACATATATAAAAATTCAGCTTCCTAGCTCAATTTGGAGGAGAATTATGCGAGGGACATACTCAAAAAACTCAATAAATGAGGAAAACCGAACAAAAAGACATAACTTTGTGGCTGTGAGGGAGTGCAATGGAGCTGAAAAGTGGGAATCCCCAAAAGGCACATTTAAGGCATTGACTTGATTTATATACCGAATTTCAACTTCCCAGCTCAATTTGGTGGGAAGATAGGGGAGAAACAGCCCTTTCCAAGGTCAAAATGTGGAAAACCCCTCATTTCTCCCTTCTTGATTGACCTAGGAGGTTGATTTTTGGATATGTTGTACAACTTTCGATTCTCTATCCATTGACTCAAAAAGAAACAATTTTTGCGTTTTTGGTTCGGTAGTACCCCCTCCCCTCCAAATAGGGGCAAAACCAAATTTTGACCCAATATCATCCCCACTTATATGCATCTAATCCGCCGCCGAACACAGCCCATTTACCAAATTTGATCGATTGTGGTCTGTATCGAGCTGGGTGAAGAATTTCAGTGTTTGGAAGGTGGGGGGGGGGGCGATGAAAATGAAAAAAAATAGAACTCTTTGCACGCAAAGAGTAAACAACAAAGGAATGTAAATTTTTATATTTTATATGTAATTGGTACAATTTTTTTATTTTTTTTATTTAAATCTTATTACTTTGAAAATTTTCTTCTATATTTTTAACGAAATTAGGTCAACTGATGACGACATTTTTCAATATCATAAAATAAGTCCACTCATGTTAGATCTATAATTTTTCTCAACATTTCAGCTTAAAATTACAAAATCAATGCTTCATAAAATAAGTCCACTGATGTTATTCCTGACCATAAAAATCTGTCCACTAATGTCAGTACAATGATGGTGTCACACTGTTGATGGTCCACTAATAACATCTCTAATTTTCTTCAACATTTCAAACTAAAAACATAAAATCAGTCCTTTATAAAATAAGTTCATTCATGTCATTGCGGGCCATAAAAATCTGTCCTGAGATGTCAGTTCAATGATAACGTCACACTGTTGATGGCCCACTAATGTCATCTAATGATGACGATCAAATGTTGATGCTCTGCTGCTGACCGTCAATTGTTGACGATTTTTCCAGAATGCGTCGTTAAACATCTTTCGATGTTAATAAAAATTAATATCTGACATGCCCAGAAGTCACCTTAATGGTCTTCGGGGACCGCAAAACAGATTTTGTATGTATTGCCCTCCCCTTTTTTTATCTGTTGTAGATCGATTGATTGTAATTCTCTAGTTTTCATTGACAATATGACATACAATACCAGGCTAATGAAATTAGGATTTTTTTCATATATTTATATATGTAAAGAATTGAAACAGTGACCAAGCGACCTTAACCGAGGTAATGAATTCTGCTGACACGTTTGCGGCGCACGAATGACATATTTCTGACACATCGTGGCACTAATATGCTGTATCATTAGCGCTTTTGTTGGTACATTAATGACATATAAATGGCAGATTTCCTTATTGACAATGTTATAGTACCTTTTTGGCACAATCGTAGCACACTTTTAACTTCGATTTGGCAGTGCCCTAATGTCATGTGAATGACACCCGACACACTTTCGACTTGATTATGACACTAATGTGACTTAGGAGTGGCACACTTCTGATAACATTATGACGCCATTCTGAAACAGTTCTGGCGCGATTCTGACACATTTATGACGTACTTTTGACACTAGTTTGGCACAATGTTATAGCACCTTTTTGGCACAGTCGTAGCACACTTTTAACTTCGATTTGGCAGAGCACTAATGTCATATGAATGATATCCGACAAGCTTTCGACTTGATTATGACACCAATGTGACTTAGGAGTGGCATACTTCTGACAACATTATGACGCCATTCTGAAACAGTTCTGGCGTGATTCTGACACATTTATGGTGTGCTTTTGACACTAGTTTGGCACAATGTTATAGCACCTTTTTGGCACAGTTGTAGCATACTTTTAACTTCGATTTGGCAGTGCACTAATGTCGTATGAATGACATCCGACATACTTTCGACTTGATTATGACACTAATGTGACTTAGGAGTGGCACACTTCTGACAACATTATGACGCCATTCTGAAACCGTTCTGGTGCGATTCTGACACATTTATGGCGTGCTTTTGACACTAGTTTGGCATATTTTTGACACAATTGTGGCATATTTTTGACACGGCTGAAAATATGTCACAACTGCGTCAGAAATGTGTCAAACTGGTATCAAAGTCATGCCATAAATGTGTCAGAATGGTGTCATAATGTTGTCAAAAGTATGCCACTCCTAAGTCACATTAGTGGCATCATCAAGTCAGAAGCATTTCATTATTATGTCAATAGTGTACCATCAATGTTCTAATACCTCGTCAAGTAAATGTCGTATCATTGTTAGGACCAAAAAATAGAGTAGTTAATGCTCTTTAGGTCTTTTTATGCCAACTTCCACGTTAGGTGAATTGATAAAGAAGTTGATTTGTATCCAAGAGGATCCAAGTTCGAATCTGAAAAATTTCGCGAGTCAATATGAATAAAAAAAAAAATGTTTATTTATACTATAATATTAATAGTAATTCTGGAAAATGAAATATGTCAGAAATGCATCAGAAATGCGTCATTATGGCATCAGAAATATGTCACTGATGAATCGAATACATGTCATTAATATGTCCACGATAACGTCATAGCTTTGTCATAATGAAGTCATTATGGAGTCATCCTGGTGCTGCAATTGCGTCATTTCAATGTCACTTTCATGAGTTTGGCAAATATTTAGTGATCTCGGATTAGCTGAAGCATTACTAGAAGTGTGCCATTTTTGCTGTCACAAGTCTCATGCCAGAACTGTGTCATGTGACACTGCTTATCCCTGACACCTTTTGCACAGCGGGTACACATCTTTCCGAATTTATATTCAAGCTGTAGCAATTTACTATCGCGGGAGGAAATGCAGGAATCAAAAAGTGTACCACTCTAAATTATCGATATGATGTATTCGAAACATAACTTTTCAACTTTTCCCAGTGAGTTTTTCCAATGTTGTTCGAATCTAGGTACAATGTTAGATAATGAAATGGAATCATCCAAGTTCCTTAAATCTTGGTTTTCTAAAGATTTTCTGTATCCTTCCAAAATCAATGGTTCAAACCATACGAATAGTAGTTGAGATAAAAATGAAGACTGATTTTTTGGGCATGGTTTCCAAGATCTTTTTCTCTCATTTTGATTACCTGCTGAAAATGTGCTGATACTTGAGCAACCAATTCTCACATGCTTATTTCGCATGAAATACCAATCGATACACGATTCAAATATGCTCTCCTCTGCAGCTCATTCTTTAGCTGTATGTTGAAAACTAGGTGCGAATTACCAGAATGTACGGGATATCTGACAAATCACCATCAACCCTTACCGCAGGGTATTTATCGAGTATGCATAATGCATACGTTAGGTACTGGTGGCTACCTTTGAGAGATAAAGGTAAACCTACCATTACCACGTATACGAGTTTCCCAGAGTGTTAATAATACGAAGCTGATGGGATTCACGTGCCAGCAGAGCAGCCGTGAAAAGGTGTCTGCGCGCGTTCGCGTCCTTTGACCTGCGGCGCAAACGCAGAAAAAGGATTTTTATAAATAAAGGCTGTTGGAAGGCGTATCTGTCGTACACGTTATCGCATCGATGTCTAGCGTTATTATATTCACAATACCTAGTACCTCTCTACCTATGTATACGAAGTCAAAATTAACGAATCTGTTACATCATTCAATTACAAAAGCAGCAACCAAGTTGACATTTATTTTGGTACCTTGTGTGACCGTATGAGATATCTCAACGGGGTATCTGAGAGGCTGGTTTGCATTTTATACGTGCGACTGGGACTGTCGCTTCGCATATACCACAAAACAATTCAATTTTATACATCCCCGGCTGTATATGCTTTTCATTATCATATTGCTAGTTGCTGCTCGACGGTAGAGATCAAACTGGCTGCTATCAAGAATGGGAACCTGAGGTGTTATACTGTGAATTATCATCTTATGTCCACGTACCGCGATACCAAGTGCCTTTCGCGTGTCTACTGGTTAAAATTTACGATGTGTTTGAGCTCAGCTGTGAATGATCCAAAGTAGCAGAATTGTCTTACCCGAAAACCCCCGCATTTTTTTCGAATTTAAATAAATTTTTATTCGTTGCGTGCGAGAGTAATAATTTATATTCTTCGTATAGTTTTTTTGTATACGCTTCGCTTGGTTTGTTTCTTTAACCCTACGCGCCTTCATTTATAGTACCAGTCAACCGGTGATATTTTTCTCATTATATGAACCGAGCTCGTTAATTAGCTATACGTGTACCTTACCTATCTAACTTACGGTACCTATTTAACAGTATAATTGTATGTAAAGATCTTTTCATTATTTAAGTTATGGCTTGCGTAGGTATCTGTAATTGCGAAGATGCTTTTGTAGGTACATAAATACATATATATATATATATATATGCATTCGCTTATCTAATTGTTTACCGTGAACATTTTCCAACTTTTATTTCGTTCTAAAATCGTAAAAACTTTTTTGTCTCAACTTTCACGTTTGCCAAGTTTCATGACTAACAATTTAAAATAGGTTCGCAATACAAATTGTTGAAATTTACTTTACACCAGAATTCTGTAAATTCTTTTGTAATGTTAATTTTTCTTTTGAAGTACGTCCCTTCCCCCCGGGCCGGCTGCTTTCAACTAAACGCTAATTCATTATAACTTTAATTCATATAGTTTGAAGTTTCTACTTTGATTTTAAATTGCATTTTATTAAACGGTGGAATCTTCTTGTAAACAGTTTTAGATCTCTTTTGAAATATTCCTCTCGAGTCGAGTTTTCTTTGCTTTTCAGCTTTTAGAAGCTGGTAAATAAAAAAAAAAGGGCCTAACTTAGCCTTGTCTTTCTAGTTCGTAATGTTGAAAGTACGTTTTTAATTGGGCGTTTCGATTTTTACTGTTTTTTCTTTCTTCCTTTCTTCCAAAAATACGAGAAGCGTAGAATGAAAAAAAAATTAAAGTATACTCGGAAAATAGTGAACTTGATGACACTCTGGAGCTTGTCGGTTAGTTTCAAAGGTTCAAAATATTCGAAATAACTATACCTACATTTGATAATACATTTGACGAATTTAGTCCGATTTCCTGTATTATATTTTCAAAGAAAAGTATAGGATAGTGCACGTCATCAACTTACGAAGGATACAGAAGGAGGAGTACCAATGAAATTTTTAGATCATTTACTCGACTGGATAACGACCAAAATTGTCAAGATTTGGCCAACAGGCCTAGATGGGCAACGGATCAAATATTATTAATAGGGAATGATCTTAGTTAAAAATTTAGGTCTGACTTGAATTTGGGGGAGAGTGCTAAAAATGTATAGAAAATCAAGTGAATAACATCAGTCTCCTGGCTCATTCCACATCAAAACGACCCAAAAGTAACTCGAGTCTTCCGATTTCACTCGAAACTGTTTTATGAGTTCCATTAGGTGGTCTAGTGGGTCATAACCATGCGGGAGGGATAAGGAGGGGAAGTGCCTTTGTCATTTTCGAGCAATCATGATTTTTTTGCCAAACAGCTCGACTTTCAAGGTCCATATTTCAAGATTGGTTGGACTGAAGATAAACCGGTTTGCACAGTTGTATTGGTAAATTCATTAAAGATTCGAAATTGATGTTCAAAATTTTGAAAGCCCTAATTTGAACTTTTGAGATGGAAGCTCAACTTTTCGTGACAAATATAAATGTTGAAAGCTACTATTTAAAATTACCATGAATATAATTTTTTATGTTAATTTTAAAAATGAGATCACAACACCTTTGGAGGGGCAGAGGGGCTCTCAATTTTGATCGAAATTCAAAAAATTGGTGAAATTGAAGTGTCCCATCGATTCCTGCTAATTCGAGGACGCTGAGTTTAATTATTGGCTACTTTTTTTTTGTTTTTTATCCAATGCTTCTACATGCCCCCACCAGCCCCCACAATGCGGTGATAATTCAAAAAAATTGAAAAAACGAATTGACATATCGATTGTCCGTCCCCCAAAAACCCTCTTTGTTACCTTGAAAATCAAAACATATTGGAAAATAGTAAAAATGACGTGTAGTTTATCAATTCATATTAATTTGGTATCGCTGAAATCGAATATCATTACACTTTCTTGATCCGATTTTCTCATGCTCTAAACTGACGTTCAAATTACCAAAAATTTGAAAAATGTAGGCGCAGAAGAGTCGGATTAAGAAAGTAAGCCAATATTCGAACTCAGCGTCCTCAAATTGCTAAGAAACGACATGCCTTATCACATTTTCAATTTTTTAAATGCTGATCCTGTTGGGAGGAGGGTCGGTTGGGGGATGGAATCAAAAAATTACATCGATTATAATGCTCAGACATCTCTAAGTAGTAAGAATCGAAATGTCAATTCATTTTTTCAATTTCTTTGAATTTTGACGTCAGTGTCCCACAAAATATGTAGTCCAAGCAAAGAGAGGACGAAAATTTTGCGAAATTTTGAGAGTCAGGGATCAAAAAATGTGTATTTTGAAAGATTCCTTACAAGCGAACTATCTCAACTGTCTGGCTCCGATTTGAACGAAAGTGAGATGGATTGAAAAAAAAATATCGCTTTGCCATTCTTCTTTAGTGTCAATTCCCCCCCCCTCCCTGGGGTGAAAAATTTTGTAAAAATTCATGTTGATAGACCCATAAACCCTCTAAACATTCAGATTAAAATCACAATTTTTCCTCAAATACGCGTGAATAGAGAATTTTTTTCCAAAAAAAATTTTTTCATTATTCTTGGCCAGAGGGGTGCGCTGGGTCAAGTATTTTTGACGGTAAAATTTTTTTCAGGGACACCAATGATGTGTCGAGAAAATTTCGAAAATCTGAGGTCAAGAGTATTTCGTTATACTTATCGGGGAATACCCTTTTTCCAACAATTCCCTCAACCACAACATATCAACCCAAAAATGAGGTTTTGGAATATTTGTTTTCATTTATGATTAATAGTTTACAATCCAAACACCAAAAAGTGCTCTAGAAATCGAATTCAACGTTCACTTTTGAGAAGCAAAAAAATGACCTGTCAAAATGTCGATACTATCCATCTTATTCGAAAAAGTGCAGATTCAAAATTTTAACCCTGCACAATGGGGGAGGGGTCCCTGAAAAAGTGATTTGGGAGACATGGTCCGAACAAAAAAAACTCGACAAGGTACTTCCTCTGATATCGAATATGTAATTTTTTTCTATTGCACTTTAAGTGCAATTTTTATGCATTTTGGACGATTTTTGACAGTAAAACAGCTCCCTTATCAAAAATATAGATGAGAGCCAAAAAATACTCGTTAATTTTGTAGAATGAAATGATTTAAAGTCGATTCCGGTAAAAATGGCCGAAAAATTACTGCACAACGCGAAGTAATGAAAATAAACAGTTTGGTCACCCCCCCCCCCCCACCATCAAAATTAAGCCGAAAAAAAGCAGTTTGGGCCCCCCCCCCCCCCCACCATCAAAATTAAGCCATGAAATGCTTGCTCAAAAATAGCGATGTGATACATCAGTTTAGGTCAACATTTCGCGCTGAACCTGGAAATCATCATCATTTTTTATTTCGAGCTCCCTCGATGAAGTTATGCCCCTAAACTTAAGTTTGAGGGGGAACCTGAAGAAGTGACATCGTTTGGATGAAACGTTATTGGAATTTACGCAAATCAGACAATTGTGGCTGATTAGTTTCAACTCTCGGCATCACTTGGCCTCACCAAAAAAATTTCCAAGCCCCATTCAACCCCCCCCCCCCCC
>FIZR01024836.1:0-15889 GCA_900060175.1 Ferrisia virgata | reverse complement strand
AAAAAATTTTAACCAATCAGAATAATGATTGCTCCGCCCACTTTAATAGGCATTGTAATTACTTTGTCAATTTTAAATCAAAGAAACGCCATCAATATTCTATGGCACAAAATTGGTACACTTTTGGCGAATTTTCGAGTTCCGGGTGACACTTGATTGACGCATTACTGGCCAACTTCTGACACATATTTGTTGACGACACTATCATGGCACAGATATGTTATACGTTTGACATTTTCGTTGACGCATTAATGACGTATAAATGACATATTTCTAACGCTTGTAAGATTATATTCTATTCGCATAAATATGGCATGAAGTTAATGTTTCAGAGGATGGGTAGCACTATCGTGGCACAAATGTGTCGTACGATTGGCGATTTTGTTGGTACTTTAAAAACATATATAAATGGCAGACTTTCATTTTGTGACTTGGTAGTGGCGTATTATTGACAATGTTATATCACTTATTTGACATAGTTGTAGCATACTCTTAACTTCGATTTGGTAGTGCACTAATACCATATGAATGACATCCGACAGGCTATTGACTTGTTTATGACACTAATTTGACTTGGAAGTGACTCACTTCTAACAACATTATGACACCATTCTGACATAGTTCTGGCATAATTCTGACTATATTCTGACACATTTATGGTGTGTTTTTGAGACTAGTTTGGCACCTTTTGTGACACAATTGTGGCATATTTCTGACACTACTGAAAATATGTCACAATTGCGTCAGAAATGTATCGTAGTAGTATCGAAATCACTCCATAAATATGTCAGAATAGTATCAGAATGGTGTCAAAATGTTATTGGAAGCATGTCGGAACTGTGTTAGAATTTTGTCGTAATGTTGTCAGAAGTGTGCCACTCCTAAGTCACATTACTGTCATAATCAAGTCAAAAGCATGTCGGACGTCATTCATATGGCATTAGTGCACTGCCAAATCGAAGTTAAAAGTATGCTACGACTATGTCAAAAAGGTGCCATAACATCGCCAATAATATGCCACTACCGAGTCACAAAATGAAAGTCCGCCATTTATATGTCATTAAAGTACCAACAAAAGCGCCAATCATATAACATTTGTGCCACAATAGCGCTTCACAACGTGCGTCAGAAACATGTCATTCGTGTGCGGCAAACGTGTCAGCTGAAACATCAATTTCGTGTCATATTTATGCCAATAGAATATAATCTTACAGTTACAAGCCTTAAAAATATATCATCTATACGTCATTATTGTGCCAACGAAAATGTCAAACTTATAACATATTACAGTGCCATGATAGTGTCAACAAATATGTGTCAGAAGTTCGCCAGTAATGTGTCGTTCGAGTGTCACCTGAAACTCAAAAATTCGCCAACAGTATACCACTTTTGTGTCATAGAATATTGATAGCGTTTCTCTGATTTAAAATTGACAGTAATGGCAATGCCTGTTAAAGTGGGCGGAGCAATCATTATTCTGATGGGTTAAAATTTTTTAAAGCGGGATCTAATATGTTGACACAAAACTGACGACATTTGCACAACGGGTCCCCATTTCTTATTTTAAGATTTTCAAATCGTAACATTTGATGGATTTTGGAAATTCGAGTAGTAATATTGCAAAAAGTATTATACTGAATGTAATTTGACCTGCTGAGCACAGATATGGGATCAGTTTTCTATGTAAAGCAATTCAATAAGAGGTTTTTAGGTCAGGGCACGTTCTATTTGAAACTGTAAAAAATATAGAAAAATTGGACATAATCATTTCCTCAATTCGACAACGTTTTAGGACACTGAAGCAACCAATGTAGCGATCTCTAGTCCGAATTTGTAGATCGATGTAGTATTTAAAACAGGAAAAAAAAACTGATAAGAACTCTTCGTAAGGTTTAAACAACACACCATAGGCTATGTAACAATATATCGCACAATTCTTCTTCCAACATTGGACGCTAACTTGGATAAATTTTGTTTACAGGGAAAGCTAGTTCGGCGAAATCAGACTGGAAACCAGCCAGTACTCAATCTCAATTCGACATAAAACGTCGTCGAAGCGAAGGTAGCGCGTTGCTATTACAAAAGAGCGCCCAAGACCGCAGAATCTCGTACGACATCTACGCTGATCCGGTGAAACCGATGGCTTCGGCGCAATCGAATCTAAAACTAGTGGTACAGTGTCGTTTTCCAAAATGCGGCAAAACTGCCGAACCGGCCGAGGCCAAGCGATCGTTCAAAGTATGCCACAACTGCGACTACGTCTACTGTTCTCGCGAATGTCGTCGAGAGCATTGGGAAAAGCATCGTAAAGTATGTTTGCATTCGAGAGTCGGCGAACTCTGCCGCAGAGTATTATCCACCATCAAACAAAACGAAGATATTTTGTTGAACGCTTCCACAGTGGCCAGACGAGGTTTCTTGACCCACGGGCGAGGCTGCGTCAAGTTCTACTTTCACAGTCCCCAGCTGGCCGAGCAGTTTGCAAACGGAGCTGCCACACATCCGGAGGCGGTATACATAAAATGGACCAACCTACTGCCTACCGAAATGGGCAACGATTTGTACGCCGAGCTATTACGAATATGTAAATCGTATAATCCAGATACAAGGCTAGTGATCTTCGTGGCCATCCACGTTGTCAGCGAAGTACCAACCAGAGGAGCGGTCAAATGGGAGCGTCAAATCATCTCGAGGTGCGCCAAAACAAAACTCAGCCCAGCTCTAACCACCAGGAATCCGTCGCTGTGTAATCTGAGCAAAGATTCCGAGCATCCGGAAACGCTTATATTGACATCGTTACCCGGAAGTCAAGGTACACAGAAAGATAGACAGGTTAGTTTCACGAACATTCAGAGGCATTTAAGACAACGAGGAGTAAGCCTAAGGAAACAGTTCCCTGAAGTGTACAAGAAACTCTGCAATTACGTCGAAGGTACCGATAATTTCACCCCCGTTACTATCTACCCCGTGGATAGTGCTTCCGGTAAGAATTTCATGTGCGTCATAATGCCGGACGCCGAACCAGAGAAATTAAATTTAATACCTAAAGACAATTTTAACGTTAAAACCATCGATATAAGTAAATTAAAAAATTCACCTTCCGAATTGTAAATTTACACAAATTGATTTTAGTACAGAGGAGGTGTATATCGAAATCTCTCTTCCAGCCCTCAATACCCACACTTATATATTAACAAAGTTAAATTGTACAACAAAAATCATCTCGAATTTTGATTTCAAAAAAACAAAAATGGAATATGATAAACGAAAATATCTAAATAATTTATTATGTACAGAGAAATACTTTAAAAAATACCTTGAAACAATAAAAAAAAAATAGTTGACGCAGAAAAAGATTGCGTAAATTTGTTGTAAAAGAGTAATATTTAAACGTGTCTTAAAGTGTAAAATCCACGGCTGTGAACTCAAATCAGAACCAAACCCAGAACTAGAAATCGCCTGAAACACATTTGAAAAATTGGAACCAGAACTAAACCAACAAAACCATTATGATTTTGATTTAAGTCTGGTTCCACTACTTCAGCTTTCAGCACTAGTTCTAGTTCCAAATTTGGTTTCAATAGTTTGATTCTGGTTCAAAACTAGAACCAAAACTGGAACCAATATAAAAGAATTGGAATTGTACCAAAAACAAACCATCAGAACCAAAACTCGAACCAAATTAATGGAACTGGAATAGTAGCAACACCAGAATCAAACTATCAGAACCAAAACTTAAACCAAAACAATGGAACCAGAATTATACCAAAACCAAAATATGAGACCCAAAACTTTAACTAAAATAATAGAATCAGAATTGTATCAAAACCAGAATGAAATTATCAGAATCAAAAATGAAACCAAAATAATAGAAACAAAACTGAACCCAAACCAAAATATGAAAACCAAAACTCAAAGTAAGTAATGGAACCAGAATCAAGTTATCAGAACCAAAACTGAAATCAAAACGATAAAACCGAAACTGAAACCAAAATAATACAACCAAAACTTAAACTAAGATTATAAAACTAGAACTGTACCAAAACCAAAACCAACAAAACAATCGAAACCCAAACCAGAACCATAACTCAAACCAAAATGAATATTGGTTCCAGTTCGTTCTTACTGCTTTTCTTCGCTTTGTTTTTCAATTATCAAGCTCAAATGAAGTGCGCTATTGTTCCCCACATCAACCAAAGCACTCAGAGACTCAGACCATGGTATCATAATTCTGTTTAGATTACAGAGAGGACCTCGACTACAATAGTATATTTCATCTTATTAGCACTTTATTTTCCTAATTTCTCAACAAAAAATTTCAAATTTACCAAAATTGATGAATATCTCCAGTCTTTCAACCTCCAACCCAACAAATGCCAAGACACCGACTTACTTTTCAACATATCTCTACAAAAACAAAATTTTCGGGTTTCGGATTATGTAACCCTCCCCCCCAAACTTTCGAATAAAGAATGGACAACGGATGATGTAAAATCTCGAAAACAAATAATTACCAAAAATACCACCCAATCGCATTCTGAATTCCACAAACATTTCTTCAATTCTATTACTTATTTAAATATTAATGAATGAGAATCTAAACCAAAACTAGAGCCAATGAAAAAAAAGAACCAAAATTGTTCCAATTCCACAGTTCGGCCTAGGAGCCTTCTCGTGTATTTTTGTCCTCACACTCCCTCTCACATGAAAATTAATAATTCACAAAGGTGGAGGTGGCCTTTCATCGAAATTTAGTCATGTCCAAATTCCAAAATTGGGAAAGATACGCAAATAAGGGGATGAGAATTGATGGGGGGAGGGGGAGGCTCATGGAAAGAATAAGTTTCCTATCTGCTGGTCATCCCGAATTAAGCTAAGGTACTGAAATCTGGCATGCACATTCAGTAAAAATCCCTTAGGCCTTTACAACTCTGTATAAAAAAATTGTGCACATTTGACTGCTTTTTAAGTTTGTTGGCCCTTACCTTTATTCGCCTATCTCTTCAGCGAATGGAAAAGAAGGGGAGGGGGATGTGACTTTTAGATTTAGTGATGGTCACAGAGACTCCTGCTTCCTCCTCACTTGTAAATCGAGGTTTTTGTGTTGCAGAAAATGTGGATTTGTTATGATGTTATGAAAATAATATTCATTTAATTTTTTTAACCTGCTGCAAAAGTCGGGGAAATTGAGATAAGTATTAATGTGGATCCATAATGCGCACAGATGCAAATTCAACGTACCCATTCGAAGCCTCATGCCCCCCCCCCCAGTTATCCCAATGGATGTCGCCCGCATGGGCAGCTGAAAATTAAACAAATGAAAAATCCTAAATTTTCGACTTAGTCATCAATCTAAGTAGCAAACGTTGCACACATAAATTTTATCATATACATTTTGCCTACCCCTGTTATTAAAGGGGCAGCATTCATTTGAATTTTAAAAGCCTCTTCATATAAACAAGATAGGCAAATTTTGTATACAACCAGAAGTGCTGCAAAAAGCTGCCTTCCACAAGGTTCAGTATTCCAAAATACGATTTGGAAGAATTTTTTTTATCATTAAAATTTTGCATGCGCGAATTGGGGCGATATAAATATTTTAAAATAAAAAACTTGTCCATATCATGGTGTTGAATAGTGGAACCTATCGCAGGCGAATTTTACAGAATTTTTGGTTGCATAAAAAATTTGAGGGGCCTTTGAATTTAAAATGAATGCTGCCCGTTTAGTAAAGGGGGGGGGGGGTAACATTATTTGGGCTACCGGTACAGGTAATAATTCACATCCTAAAATATTTTATAAAATGCAGGCTGAAAAATTTTCAGTTTCTGCTTCAAAATAAATATTTCTCTTGACAATATCTATTTCAGCCGTAGATAGATAATATTTTTTATGCAACTTTAAATTACTTCATCACAATTTAAAATAGTTTTGAACTCGATTGGCAGTTAAAATAAATTTTATACTTAAATTACCTTTACATTATTTTTATGCATTTTTTACATGTTTCTGTACTAAAAAAAAAAATGTTTTGATACCCTCTAAAACATTTTGAGAATATGTCCCCCAAGAATTTCAGAATTTCCAAGATGAATAGTGCTCAAAAATTTCTCCCCAATTATTGTCTCTTTACGAATAATACTCTTTCACTAATTTATTAAACCAAAACAACAACAATAACAAACATTTCTTTTAAACATGTACTCTTTTACGTATTATACCTGTTTAGTTGTAATTTCCAATCAAATTTTAGTGATAAATTTTGTGATATGAAAATTGTAAGTAAAACTTGTTTTAGAAATATTTCTTTATTATTTATAAGCTTTTATATGCGCACTATCTCGCTGCAATATTCTTATATAGGCATTTTATTTAATCTGTGAGTTTCACCTCAGCTCTTTCTATCCATAACTTAGACCTGCACGAATACAAATGTAGTGCACAACTTACCATGTTTTTGCATTACTTCATCTAAAATAAAATAAAATAATAGGTACCCCGTAGTTTTGTGTTTTCCCCAATGATGTGATGGGAAAAAATGTTAAAGCTAAAAAAATTATTATCGATTAAAGTTTGCTTAGAAACACTACCTTATTAAATTATCGATATACCTAATTACTTTCACTTAATTTTTATACATTACAAAATATTTCTTCACCTTTTCATTATAGAAAGATTATTAAATTATTTAGCTATTCAACTTTCTCACACTTTTCTAACGCTCAATCACCATTCACTTTTATAGAACCTGCATTTTTAAAATTAACACTTGGTATTCGATGTATAAATTTTTATTGTATAAAAATAATTTTATACGTAACATTATTTAACTAGGGTAGCTGAATTTGTCGACCATAAGCAGGGTGATTTAGCGACAATCCGGTCCCTTATCATCACTTTAATTGCATCGGTGTATGACCAACAACCTAGACTGAGAGCGTTGAATTATGTAAAAATCACCCTCTAATCGTTACAAAATAAACTAAAAATTCGCTCGAGGGTGAAGTAAATATAAAATTTAAAAACACCAATTCATTTTTCATTAAGGAAAATATTAAAATCAGATAATGTAATGAAAAATTCGTTGTCATTATGCAATTTATACTCGCACGAAGCTCGAAATTTAAAATGCTGCTGTAACATTCACGTTTCTCATGAATACTTTATAATTGTAAATCTGCTATACATATTTCTATTGTTGAATCTACCTAATTGGGTTTTAATATCTTCCATCTCATTATGAAATCTATTGATAAAAAATAACGTAGATAGGAATATATTTTTTTTGTCATCGAGCTCATTCAATAATATAAGTAATGAGTCGGAATGATTTTTATCTATCTATAAAAATAAAGTTTCAAAAAAATAATCAACATTATCGTTAAGGAAAAAAAAACGAAAAATTTCGGTAGGAACTTGAAAGATATGAAAATACAAACATCAGCGCAGCATATTTTTAAACTGAAATCTCCCATCATTCACCTATTTTATTTATTTATTTATTTTATAAAATAAGTAATTATGAACGCAATAAAAGAATCAAGATACTAAATACTATATTTTGTATAATACCATTAAGATTGTAAATCTGATGAGGAGAATATCATTTCAAAAAATGATACCACACGAGCTTATAAACCAACTTTTAAAGTTGTACGAATGGAATACTTTTTCATTTTTTTTTTTTTTTTTTTTCAATAACAGAAATATAGAAAAAAGTAGTGAGAGAGGAAACACGTAAATCATATGCTGAAATTGTTAGGTTTTTTTTTTTTATACCAATGTTTTCCTCTTTGCAATCTTCTCAGCTATTGACCGGCTTTGTATTAGGAAAAGAGGCAATGGTGAAATGAATTTCCATCAACATTTAAATAGCCTGCAGGTGAATGGATTTTTGATGTTTTGATGTATTCCTTCATTGGTTCTACTTCATACTATGTATGTAGTTCGCAGTGTACTAGGTTAATTCGATATCTATGATGGATTGTATGTTTATAAAGCGCTGATTAAGGATTGACAAAAAAGCGTTTGTGTGATGTCCTTTGTCCTTTCCCACCATTACTCTTGGAGTTTGTTATGCAGAACTGGTATATCAAGTATTTTCAATCGCTCTCAACGTGTAACATAGTGGGAAAATGTTCAAGTCAGATTTACTATTTTAAGCCACATTCATTTAAAATTAATGCTATATCCAAAAAAGAACTAGCTTCAGTTTCACCTAGAGCAGACTCCATAAACATCTAGAACTAGTTTCATAACAAACTCCGGCTGTATCTAAAGCAAAACCAGCGCCTGAGAGTGAATACATACAGAAATATGTCTGACCAGTTCTAGAACTTATTGTAGTGCTGTTTAGAATTAATGCAGGATACATCTGGAACCTTCTTGGAAATAACTTCTAGTGAATGATCCAGACTTTAGTAGATTTTAGAATTACCCTGGTGGTATTCAGAATCATCTCTAGTGCCATTTGAATTAGCCTTGGCCCCATCTGAAAAGAACTAGTTCCAATACCTATAATCCACAACCCATTTTGAAAACATCTAGAACTTGTGCCAATGGCATTCAGAATTTACTCGAATGCTGCACTGCGCAGCTAGAACCATCTTTAAAATCAGTTCCAGTGGATGATCCAGCTCTAGTAGATTTCAGAATTACCCTAGTAGTATTCAGAACCATCTCTAGTACCTTTGGAATCAGCCCTAGCCCCATCTGAAAAGAACTAGTTCCAGTACCTACAATCCACAACCCGTTTTGAAAACATCTAGAACTTGTGCCAATGGCATTCAGAATTTACTCGCATGCTGCACTGCACAGCTAGAACCATCTTTGAAATCAGTTCCAGTGGATGACCCAGCTCTAGTAGATTGTAGAATTACCCTAATGGTATTCAGAACTCCAGTGCCATTTGAATCATTCTTGGCCCGATCTGAAAAGAACTGGTTCCAATACCTACAATCTACGACATATTTCAGGGATAACTAGAACTTGTGCCAATGGCATTCAGAATTTACTAGCATGCTGCAGGACGCACCTGGAACCATCTTTGAAAACAATTCTGGTGGATTTTAGAATCACCCTAGTGGTATTCAGAACCATCTCTAGTACCTTTGGAATCAGCCCTGGCCCCATCTGAAAAGAAGTTTGGGTGTGGTTCAGTGTTCGCGCTTTTGTTTCTTGTTTTTAGTAATCTCGTAGGAATCAAGGCATTGTGTGAGTGCGGTTGCAATTTCAGGTACACTAGAAACTAGTTTGTATTGTAGTCAGTCTGAGTCTGGCCATCGTGGAGAGCAGACATGTGTTTGGGCGTGGCTCAGTGTTCAGTGTTCGCGTGTTAGCGCTTAGTAATCTTCTAGTGCTTGGTGTTACATAAATTATTTAATTACGTTTATATGTAATATTTTGTTTTCGATCCTCCATCGGTGTGTTGGAAGTTTGGATGTATGAAAAGTGGCGTGCTTATAACGATTTTATTTTTTTCTCGTAATCACTTTGGCTTAGAGCGATGAATTTTTTTTTTTTAAATTGAAATCAAGAAAAAGGTGTTAACGTAAAATTTTATTATAAACTCACATACGTTTGCAAGTTTTTTATTCTGTATATAATTTTAGTTTGTTGCCTTTGTTTTTCCATGTTAAATTTTTGAACCAAGTGCTGCAAATGTAGAAGTGGACATCCATGAGTGATATTGCCTGGATGATTGCAATACCGTGTCGTGTGGATATTTCTGTTTGATATTTGGATCTAATCAAATGATGTGAAAGGGTGAGTTTTAGTTTTGTTTATCTAATATCATATCTGAATATTTAAATATCTTGTTGCGAACTTTTTACATGTTATGATTTTGATTTGAATTCGTTTTATGTATCCAGTCAGCTGGTATCAAATTGAGGAAATTTTTTAAGTATTTTTTTTTCAAATTTTCGATTTTTCCTGCCATACTGCCAAACCAGGCTATCACTGTTTTTCATTGCCAGATGTGGTAGAAAGGATTGCAAAAATTTGTTTTTGGATATGAAAAGACGATTATACAATTTTTGAACATGCCAAAGATGTATTTAAAATTTTTTATTTACTTTCGTAGAACAAAATTATTTTTTTGACTCAACACCTGCAGTCATGCTCCAAATTGAGTGAGATGGTGCTTAAGTGCAAAAGTGTTTTTTAAAGCAATCAATGAAGAATCATTTTGTGAAACATATTTAATAATCAGTCTCTTCAATATATTAGAAGTTATGCAAAGGTTTGGTTTTTAAAATCTAAAACAGTCTTACATTTATTTGAAGGTATGTGAAGCAGTTGTATCATTTTAACCATGAATAGGGATGTATAATTTCTGCAGAATCTAGCTAGGGATTTAAAATTTGGTATGCAGATTTGGTAGATCAGAATGGATTTGTAGATTGAAATTAAAAAAATGAAAGTGTTGTCTTGCGATGCTTTTTGAGTCTTGATTTCCATGAATTATAAATTCGAATTTTCCACTCATGGAAAAAAAGAGCACTTAGAGATGTTTTTTTCTTTGAACAGACGAGGAACAAACTCAAAAAACAAGGAACACCGACCAAAAAACTTATGTTTTCGGGGTTGTGAGATGGAGAAATGAAGCTGAAAAGTCTAAACTCTCCACACACATCACGGCCCCTACCAAGTCTATGTACTAGATTTCAACTCCCTAGCTCAATTTGGAGCTGGATAGAAGAGGAACAGCACCTTTTCTAGGCCAAAAAGGGTTAAAAACTCCTTTTCCCCTTTTTAAGTGGTCTGTAAGGCTGTTTTTTACCAATCAACGCCTAGTATATCCCAAATTTTATCGATTTTAGTCTGTATCGAGCTGAGCAAATTCTTTTTAATTTTAGGGAAACTTGAAATTATACAATCAACCACTACTCTTCTCTTCAGTTTTATTTTTTTCATAGTGAAAACATTTCTTCTCACGTATTACAATTTTAACTATCAAACTCATCCATACAATACTAGACTTAACAGAGGATCCTCATTCTAAATTTATCAACTTGAGTGATTGCTGTGGTAAAGTTGACCAATAGTGGATCATTAAGATCCAACCAACATCTTGAACGTCATTTTAAATGTAAAGAAAAAGATGGCATAACGATCCAAATGTCAACAGCCCTGAACGATTGACCATCGACATCCAGGACATCAAAATCTGGATATTAAATGTCCAGTTTTCTATTGAATGTTAATATCTGACATAGCCAGAAATGGCTGATATGGTTTTCTAGCACTCTAAAACGGATCATTTTGATATCCCTCGTACAAATTATTCAATGACTGTGGAATTAAATTCAACTATCAACTGGTGATAAGCGTTATGTTTGAATTAAGAAATGAAATTCGTGATTAAAATTTCTCTTTGATGTAGGTGTCCTTGGGTTACTATGTGAATTAAAAAGTTCCTGAACAGTGTTATTCATGAAATGAAGCCCCTGACGTCACATCTCTAAACCATAAAAATTTGTCCTCTGATGTCAGTCAAATGATGACATTGCAATGTTGACGGTTCACTAATAACATCTCAACGATTTTTCCAGAATACATTATTAAACATCTTCCAATGTTAAAAAACGAACCAAAACCCCACTTTTTTGGGGCTGTGGCGGGTGAAATGGGGCTGAAAAGTCGAGATCTCCAAAAGGCACATTTAGTACACTCACTAAATATATACATACCATATTTCAATTTCCTAGCTCAATTCGGTGGGGCGATAGGGGAGGAACAGCCCTTCTTCAGGGTCAAATAAGTGGAAAATCTCCATATCTCCCCTCCTAATTGGCTTAGGAGGTTGATTTCTGGATATGTTATTAAGGATAATAAATTTGCACCGGCACTGCAGGTGTTTAATTTTTTAATGTGGTTGGCCTGATAAAACTTGAACAACAATATTGCAAATTTTGAACAATAGCGCAGCAAGGGATGTACAGAACAGACAATACAATAGAATGATATAATAGGGTTTTGGGAGGAGCATCAAATGTAAATCCCCTCTTTTTCAACTGGTTTTCTTCGGAGGAGGCAGTAAGAATATTTGCTCAGTTTTAGTATGGCTTTCGTGGAGTTTGGATATGCTTTCAAGTGTGTACAATTTAAATTTACTTGTAATAATCAAAAATGTGTTGGCGATTTTTCTGTTATATTTAAACGTGTGTGCGTATAACTTTTTCATAATTTTTTTTTTATTGAATGTGGTGGAAGCTTTCAATTACTGTGCTAGTAATTAATTTAGTATTTGAATTTGATGAAGTAATGTAACTTTTTCAATTTGAAGTCGATTAATTGGGTTATGTAATTTGAATATTTTCATCTACGTGCTTTCCGTTTAGTATAGTTCAATTTACTTACCAGGAATATGTTAATAAGTACTACTCTTGATGTGCATTTGATTGCAGAGTGGACTGTTCAGCTTATGCCACAGAATTAAATCCTGAGAAGAAACATAGTTGTACTGGAGTACATGGCTGATACGAAGATGTTACTGGTGCAATTATATTAGGTAAGCTGTTTTTTTATTGTATGCCTGGTTAATTTTCATGCATGCTTTTAGTCAATATTAAATAAGTAACGCCTGTATTTGTGCATGCATTTGATGGGTTTTTTGCTTTCAGGATCGCAATGATTCAATGGTTTTTTCATATAAAGGCATTATCCCTACTTATTTCATTTGATTTACTTTATTCTTCAATACTAGAGGGAAAATAATTTAATGATTTTTTTATTTCATGCTTTCAGAAATATATTAGTGACGACCGAGATGCTCGTGGTACGTCTGCTTCTGTAACAAATTTGTTTCAAGATGAAGTTCTTCGAAAATGGGTTCATTTGCAAACCATACGCTGGAATGGGAAGTCTGGGTAAGTATTTACTGTAGCATTGCCCTTATACGTATTCACATGTGTTTAATTTTTTGGTTTTAATTTTTTTTTTACTATATCAAGTTTTCTTCCCGTCTTTGTCATATTTTTATGGAGACTGAGTCAGCCACCGTTGGTAGAGCATCTAATTGACTATAAAAGAAGGGAAGAAATTGAGACGGTTAATTTTTATTATAGCTAAAATTGAACATTGAAATTAATGACAAACCATGTGAATGAAGGTCGAAAAATTGCAAAAGCAATAACATTTAATTTTCAAAAACAAATGTGGTTTGTAATGTTTTGAAAGGACAATATGTAGCTGGTTGCTTGGTGTGCTCCATTTTGCGATTCTTTTCCTTTGGTTACCTAGCATAGGGCGTCAATCTTCTTGTAGTGTGGGTCAGTTGATGGTCTACTTTTGTGATGTGCGGATCTGATTTAATTTTTATTCTCTGCCATGGATTAAGTTTTAGGCCTATTGTTTAATGAATAAAATCTACAATTTTATATTCGAATATCCAATTATATCAAAATTTAAAGACCATGTTGTTCATTAATTCATATTGCTGATTCAAGCGTTTATTACTTTGGTTGCTCTTTGCATAGGTTGTAAGATTCCATGTTATTATAAACAATGCGTGTATGTTGCAGAATTATTCCAAGGTGCGTCGAGTTAAAGGCAGTGTTTCCCATTTTTAGTATTACGTATTTTTTTTTGCCTTCAACAAGGTGCATTTATAATCGGATGGTTTGTCTGATTTTTTAAACAATGTTTGTTCAGAATTTAATGGTATCCAGAGCATGTTTTTGATGGTTTTGCTTTTCATTCTTTACTCATAAATTTGAATTTAAATTATACTCATTTGCTTATATATTATTTCCATTCTTATTTTGCAGAATGCAAATCACGTTGGATATGGAGATATAAATTTGCTAAAACTTCCCAATCGCAAGGAGAAATAGCTGTTTTTTTTAAAGTGAGTACCCGGCTACTTACCTAGTTTTTCTAGAATTATTTTATTCTATTTGTGTAGTTTTTGTAATTCTAATATTTGTTTTTTTTTTACAGGTTTTCTCTGAACTCGAAGCACTTGTATGTCGATTGTTTTAAAGATCCGTTTCAGATTTGTATTGCTCTTCAATTTAATGCCAAGAAATTGAAAATCGAGTTTGGTTGCGAGGTAACAATTCTTCTTACATACAAAGTCGTCATACTTGAAGATCAACCATAATTCATTGTTTTGCAATTTTTATATACTTACACTTATTGAAACTTTCATCAATTAAGAGTCGTAATAACTTGAAATTGATGTCAAAATCGTAATCAGCTACTTTTAATTAGTAATAATTCAAGTTTTACCCCGTTACAATTACTTAATTTTTGATAAAATATGACCTATTTGAAGAATATTGTGATTTGCGCCTTCAATTTCTGATAGGATATGCAACTTATTCAACACAAAGCTGTTAGCCACCAAATATTTTCTATTTTATTTTTGAAGTAATAAGCGCACTCTGTTGGCCTAGTTAGCAATCTCCCTTAGAGAAAAAAGCATTTGTTGATTGGTTGAATGTTGAAGGATATTCTAATAAAAATGCTTCAAACGAGGTGTTGAATAGGTTGCATACCCTATGTAAAATTGAAGGCGCAAATGACTATAGTTTTTTTAATTACTGGATTGTATAGAAATTTTGTTTACAGGGGTTTTTGAGGTCGCTGAACAAGAATATGAAATAAAATTTTAATAAAAAATGCCTAGTTTCCACTTCACTGAAATTTTGGCGCCGGAGGTTTTCGAGGTTGGCGATCACGATTATGAAATAAAATTACAATAAAAATTGCTTAATTTTCGAGATGCGTATTTCTTTATGCTTAAAAACTAGTGTTGAATGATTTTGGCATCAATTTCAAGTTTTATGGTTATAAAATTTTTTTGAAATAATTCTCGCTTAATTTTTTTTCCAGATTGCAAAGCTATTCAGTACTGATTCTGGCCGCCATTTGGATTCCGATGATGGAGCTTCTATTGGTATGGGACGTGTACTGGAAAGATATCCTGCCATTGCTTGTTCGGAATCGAAAGCAGTTCGTAAGAAAATACTCAGCATCAATGATATCTATGGATCAAAAATAAAACAATTTAAAATGTGTGTAATTACGTCAATTTATTCAGTGTAATGAACTTTTTATATTTTGTAAGAGTAGTTTAATATCTTGGAAATCTTTTTGAATGCTTCCAGGTTCATTATGCTATGCTGAGGATGATGATGAAAATGTCAAAAATCCTCTTAATATTATGCGCTGTGAAAACACTTTCAATACTGAAATAAATCTAAATGAAGGCCCCTTAATGGGAGCAGGATCCGTTTCCTGCTTCAACTCCGAGTCGCACGTCCACGTCGTAGGGGCTGGGACCTCGCCGGATTTACACTGTACTTTGTAAATTCGGTGTGCTAACGCGACAGGGAGGCGTACCAGCACGGTACGCTTTTTACGAGTAATTTTCTATACTTATTTACTTCGAAGTTTGGCTGAAAATTATATGTATAGTATTTTAGGAGTCTTAGTCTTTCGCATATAGTGTCTTCTTGATACTCTTGAGATGGCGACGAGCGCATAACGTCTCTGTACTACAATCGTGTTGCTCGTAGTTGGCAGCATGTCCTTAGTACTAGGCAAGGATGCATTTAATCTGAAAACATTCTATCCAATATGGCTCTCAAACGGAAGCAGGATCCGTGTCCTGTCTTCAACTCCTAGTCGCACGTCCACGTCGTGAGAGCTGGGACCTCGCCGGACTTACATTGCACTTAGTATGTTCGGCGTGCAGACGCGACAGGGGGGCGTACTTTGCATGGTACGCTGCTTTCGGCCATTTAAAATATATTTTTTTTTATTATTTTTTTATTTTTTCAAGTACTCAAAATTATATCGCGGTGTTAGTCGTTTGGAGTCACCTCGTACGATGTCATATTCCATATGCTAAGTACGAGAAGGATACGAATGGCGGTCT
>FIZR01024835.1:0-32366 GCA_900060175.1 Ferrisia virgata | reverse complement strand
TTTACAACTTTTAAATCAAAACAACATAATTTTGATGGCCAATGATATCTTAATAAGAGGAAGGGAGAAATCGTTTAAAATAAATAGACAAATCAGTCAAGATAAAAATAGGGTTTATTCTAAGTATCTTATAAATAGGTAAACAAATATCTAATTTCTCTTATCTTCTTGGGTTCACTGCTCTGGAAGCTGAAATACCTAGGGAAAAAAAGGGGATGAGCGAAACAAACAAAAGGGGTTAGTTTAAGAAAAACTAAATGAGATTATCGTGAAATATTATAAGTAGGTAGCTCAGGTGGACGATAGGTACTCGGTGAGGGCAAGTGGGATTGACGACCGGAGAGATTTTATAGGTAATAATGTGAGTTTCAAAGACTGCATTTCCACATCGCTGTTGGCCATTTCTATTGCACTTCAACCGCACTCGCGATTAATAAAGTTTATATTTTAACAGAAAAAAAGAGAAAAAACAGGGTTTACGCTTGTCGCAAACAATTGTATATCAATTGACATCGACATCACACTTAAAACAAGTCAGAAATGAATTGCGCATGCGCGAATCTACGATAATTATTTATTGCAAAAATTGCATTACTCTCTGGTATGAATCATTTGCTTTTTTGAAACGACAAAAGCGTTTGGAATCCGTACTAAGTTAAAAATTATTTCAAATTAAAATAAATCTCTGATAAGATTCTAGCGCATGCGCAATATGTTTTCAACTTTTTCATTTCATGTTTGAAAAAACACTTGTTTTTAACCCAGCAACTAAAACTCCATGTATGATATAGTCAAAGGATTGCCCCCCCCCGCCAAGTAAAAAAATCAGATAATAAAAAATAAATACAAGATAAAAACATAAAAAGAAACGAACTTGTACGAATACACACGAACACAGTCCGAACGTACTACTGCTTATATTCTCTGATCAACTAGTTGTATAATACAAACGCGGATTATGCTACTAAGAATGAATAAAAACATCTGAATTTTACATATTGTTTTTACCTCTTCGTGGGGATGGTATTAGCGACCCTTTTACGATAAAAATCAAATGTGATTCGGATACTTTGACTTGGTAGTTTGGGGTAATTTCTTCCAAATAGTTATATGTAGTTATAATTTTGTTGACATACTTACAGGGTATAAAATGTATGCCAAGTTTCGCTTTTAATGATTAGGAGCTTTGAAAGAAAACAATTTTTTAAAACATTCTCAAATTTCACACCGGTCATCAGTAGCTGCTGTTCTAATTTTGTGTATAGATGAAAAATTGTGTTGTTTCAAGGCTACTAATCATAAAAAGCGAAATCTAAGATACATTTTGTATAATCGTACAAAATTTCATGGAAATTGGTTCAGATTTGAATGCTCCTGGTGTATTAACGAAAATTGTATGCAAATCATCAGCCACCATTTTCGAACTTTTTTCACATTATATCTCGTCTTTAGGTCATTTATCCATTGTTGTTTCCAACGAATTGAAGTATTTGTCATCTATGTCCGATAGCATAGAACTACTCCACTACGTGTCGCGGCGGTTAGTATCGTGCACGGGCTTCAGGCTAGTAGCATTTAATTTGTAACTTCAACGCTGATGAAGCACGGATTAATATTATTCAAATTGACTGAAATTTTAGCTACGGTGTTTTTAGGGCCGTGCAAAACTTTTCAGGGGGTGAGGTTCCAAAAATTCCAAATTTTGTATTTTAAGAAACACCCTGATGTTCATATGTACCATTTTTATGAATTGTTCTCCAGCACTGGAAAAATCCAAAATTTCCTTAAGCTTACAAAACGTCTTGAAACCATTTTCAATCGATTTGGCAGGTCGAAAGTAGGATATGTAGTGAATTTCAGCTTTTTTCGTTAATTAGATCAAATTTTCATGGTATACAGGACGATGAAATAATTTTTAAATTTGAAAAATTTGTTCAAAATTCGAGAAATGCACTTCATGACTTGAAATTTTGGAAATGGTGTTCTTTTAATATGTACTTTCAATTTATTCATGTATTGACTCGAAATTTTACTTTGAGTTGGGATACCTTCCTTATTAATTATAAAAAAATAGTGAAAAACGTGTTTTTTTAATTTTAATTTTTTTTTTGAGCATGTTGCACTCAATTTTGGAACTCTAAAAAAATATATGTTATAGATGACCACCTAGCAAAGATGATAAAAAAATTTCCAGTCACGAGTCCACCCTCAAATTCGTTATTTTTTTTTGAAAATTTCAACATAAAAAAAATTGAGAAAATGTGAACCAAAAATTTTCAAAAAATTCGTATTCATTTACTCAGTAAGATGTATAATCTGTGAAAATTTCAAATTTTTTCACCCTACCCTTCTATAGGTATCGCGGGTTGAAATTTCGACATGCGGGGGAGTGATAATTCCGGAAAGAGTGGGTGTAGGGGGTCAAATATTTTTTTGGGGGCGTTTTTAGACCATAAGTAACATTTTGGCTGCATTTTTATCGATTTTTGGTTGGGGGCCGTTTGTGGCCCTTATTAGGAAAAACTCTTTGAAATCGAATAGAAATGCAATTAATGGAGTATTGACTACTACGTTTGGAGATGAAAAATGTGAAAGTTTATTCTATTTATTTTTCGTAAAAGTTCATAAGTTATTCGTATTTGATTTGAATGAAATTGATGGCTATTGATTTCTTCACTTAGGTGTTGGTTATCGAATCTCACTTTTCTTTTTAACATACAAAAATGAAGTCTAAAATCATGTTTCTATATTCTAATAATAAAAAAAGAGTGGTATCGTTACGAAAATACTTTTAAAAAGCAGAAAGCCGCCCGTAAAGAAAAAAAAACTTTTAAAATGAATAATTCCACTCAATAAATAAGGTGATATCAATTAAGAAATCGCCAAGCTGTATAATGTGTAATAAACGGACATCTTTCACCCTGAAATATTTTCAAAATTTGCTACCTTTCAGTCAATAATTTTTGGATTGTGTAGTGTAAAAGAGAAAAATTTCTCCGAATATACCGCGAATGATTATTTTACAAAAGAAAGATTCATCAGCTGCTAGAGAAAAAATCTCGCTGTTTCTCATCATTACCTGTCCGAATACTTTTACTGGTTAAAACACGATAAAAGGGTATTGTACCTTTACAAAACACTAAATGAATTTTTTTTTTTTTTTTTGAATATTTTTTCATTATAAACATAAGAATTTGTTTTAAGCTAACAAAAATGGTAATACTGGTTTTATTCGCGTCGTTAAAAAAGCTCGTTATAAATACCTCCTACTTATGGTCTAAAAAAAGAATTGTTTTGCTTCACGTTTTTGTATCTGTACTCTCATCTAAGAAGTCCGAATTATTTGTAATAATACTGATTTATTCGAAAATATCATAAAAATCGTTGAAATTAAATATTTACTTCAGTTTGAAGTACAGTAAATTTTGGAGCAATTTACTACTACATTCAAATTCATTCTAGCGTAACGGTTTTTTTTTTTTAACCAACTTAAATTCATATATAATAGGATAAAGTATCTACGAAGTATAGAGTAAAATCGTCAATTTTAACAAGTTCATTTGCTTAAAGTAACGTTAAATGATTTCCTATTTTCGAGTCTTCCTTATTTCGGTTTTTAGTTAATTTAAAATCGTTATTTTCATCGTATTTTCTTCTCGTAACGCTTTTTATAATCGAGAGAAAAATTTTTCAACGTTAAGACGTGTACTTTTAACGAATGTATATTGTTGTTTGAGCTAATCAATGACCATGCAGCTCGTTAAAATGGTCATCGTATTAAAAATACCAATTAGTATTATCCTCCATTTTTCGCTCTAGATACCTATATTCGTACGTATCTTTCAATACCGACGAATTCCTAATTATCTAATATTTTTTTCATCGGTATGGATGGATGGATCTTTACTTTTTTTTTCACTGAGGCTGAAATACACACGAATAATGAATAAATATAGGCGAATGGTTCAAGGTAGACAGCATACCTGCATATACCAGGGTAATTACTAATTAGTAATTAGGGGTTGGAATTATGATTGAAAGAGGGTAACACTGAGAAAGGGAACCGCTTATCGATATTTATACGTAATTAATTCGAATATCGTTTGTAAAAAGCTACCTACGTCACGTATACTTTCTTTATTCGCTATTCGAACGAATTTTTATCAATATAATGGGTATGGAAATAGAGGGATCATCTATACTTTAGCGCAGTTTCAGTTTTTTCTCAGTCAAAATTTTACCATTAAAAATTGATCGAATTTTTGACCAAAAAATTGAAAAGCTGAGACTGCGTTAGAACATACATGACCCCTCTTACTGGCGTACACCGTGAACGTAATAAAAGTCTGTGACGTCATAGGAGGATTTTAATTTATTGTAAATGCCAAGCTAGGTCGTTACTATTTGCATTTTCTTTTTTTTTTTTTTTATTCGTAAGTCGGCGGGGCACAATTTCAAAAGCTCGATGTTCGTGTTATGTTGGCAGTATTTCCTTAGTGACCGGCTGTTTGATAGTTATACCTACCTAGCTGTGAGTATGTACGAGGGCAAGACGAAGACAAGATATGGATGTGTTGGTTGTCGTTCGGTGTAAAAGGTTTAATTAATCTTGGTTAACGAGCTTCAAGTCTAAAGTTGAGTTTAAGTAAAGTTTATACCTACAGTAATTGATGGGGGTGATTTGTTACATTTTTCAAAGAAACAAGTTGTGTTATAGGCCTATTACTTTTTACCCTTGTGAACTTTTTTACTGAATTTGTCTACGTACAAAGTATTGTAAATATGTTTTACTTATATCTACCTATATTTCCTGCATTTTTTTTTTCTGCGAAGGTGGCAAATAATCACATTGAGCCTAAATGAAAAATTCGTACGATATGTCTTCCTTTCTTCTACACCCGTTGAAATTCATTGAGTTGGAATCATTGTGAAGTATTTTATGTGTAACGGACGAAAGAAGTAATAAATTAGTATGGTAGTTTGTATATGTAAATTGTAAATATCCAGGAATTGACGTCATACCTTCTTCAGACCAACAAAAACCGCATAAACGAGGAATTATTGTACGTATACAAAATGTGTTGGTGAATTCTACGGATAAATCCTTGAAAACGTGAAAAACATTTTTTTTTTTTCGTTGAGTTGCCATTCAGTGGATACTTATAATCATCGTTAAGATATTATTTGTGATGGAAATAAAAATTGTTAGAGGAGCTTGTATCATGGGAAAGTAGAATTTGAGATGGAAATTATTATATGTATTATCTATTTTGTAGAGAGAAGAAGTATACCTACTTCATACTCGTAAGTGATAATCTGTTTTACCAAAACGATTTTTATTTTTTTTTATTTTTCATTCGTGTCAAGTTTTTGAAGAGTTGAAATGCGTCGTAAAACAGGTGTTACGTATAATTTAAACGACATATTCACAATATTAATGATATGACGAAAACTTATTTCTTTGCGAATTTTTTTTTATTAATTTTTCGATGATATTGTTCTGTTATGTATTATTTTATGCCTTAAAAGACTTCTTTTTTCAATATCGTTTTTCTTTGTTTTTTTTTTGTATTATTTTTTTCGACGTGTCGTACTGTAATTCATATGTGGTTATTACTTACTTTACATAAGTAATTACTGTTATGTTGTATGTATATTGTTACCATTATTTTTAATTGCCTATCGCATTTATTGAACTTGTTTAAGAGAATAAATTTTTTCTACAAAAATTAATCGTTATTGAAACAATTTTGATTTCTTTATTTCTCAGTCTGATTGTAGTATTGTTCCATCGCGTTTTTTTTCTTCTAATGAGTGATGAAGTGGGAAGAGGTTGGCAATCTTTAACAAATCTGTCTGAGAAGAAGGGGGAGTATAAATAAGAAACCATTACGAAAAACAGAAAAATTTAGCCAATAAACAACTTATTTGTGGCTGTAATGTGGTGCGATGTGACTATGAAATCTGAACATCCAGAAGGCACACCTAGAATCTAGAACCCTCTACTAATTCTACGCTATAGACACTGAAACATCAAGACGGAAATTTTCCAGTGAAGGGGTTAGGTAATTACAGTTTATAGTTCGACTCTTTTTTTCCTGTAAAGGTGCTAACCACTGATTCTCACTCGAAATTCATTGGTTAGACCTTGATTCCGAAGTCACGACGAAATTTGACTCTGACTCCGACTATTAGACTCCGGAGTAGTCATGATGAAATTTGACACTTCGACTCCGACCATTGACTCCTGAGTCATTCTTGAACCTTGACTCTTGACTCCATCCAACTCCGGAGTTGTAATTTCACTGGCCTGAATTTCGATACCCCGACTGTGGAGTTAGTTTAAAATTAATCGACTCTGATTCCAGATCAACTCCGAAGTCAGGCCGGAGTTGGAGTCATTTTGGAATAATTTTGACTCTGACTTCGGAGTCACTCCAGGTCCCTGGATTACTCAATGTCAGTTGAAATAAGTATTTTGGTAGGTATGCATAAAAATTTCAAATTCAAGGACCGTAGTCAGCCAAAAACCTGACTCCATACTGACCCCAGTTCCATTTTGACTCTAGACTACTGGAGTGGTAATGAAATTTGACTCCGACTCCCAGAATTTGACTCTGGAGTCAACAGAAGGACTGTGCCATGGCTCTGAAGTTATTCTCAAACCTTGACTGTTTACTCCATTCTGACTGCAAAGTAAGAATTTTACTGGCCTTAATTTTGATACCTTGACTCCGAAGTCAGTCTAAAATTCGTCGACTTCGACTCCGACTCCGGTTCAACTCCGTAGTCACTCCGGATCCTTGAATTTTTCCTTGTGACATTCATTGATTAGAAGTTTTTTGTTGCTAGACAAAAATCTAAAAAAATCTACATCTGAGATCTTAACCAATCAGAATTATAAAATGGGTCAAACAGGAATTGCTGAACAGCGCTCCTGACGGAGAAGTCTTGAGTAACTATGGACAAAAAATTTACGTTATCTCCTTACCACTATATCTACTAATTTTAATCTTTGGGTTTCAGTGTCTATACTGTACACATCAAATTCCAACTCTCTAGCTCAATGCGTAAGCGATTTATTATGTCAGGAAGCAACCTGAATTGAGTACTGCAATATTTTTGCCAGTGAGGATGGGATTGAGATTTGAAAATTATCACTTTTCCTGCGGTAAGCAAGGTACTGGTATTTCGAATTGGGATTTTGAACTGGGTGGTGTGATACTGGTACTTGGCATTGGGATAGTGAACTGGGTGGTACAGTACTACTGGGTAGTAGTCTGGTACAGAGATTTTACCCAGGCGGTTCAGTGCTGGTATTGGGACTCTCCCAAAAATCCCAAAATTATACAGAATTTGGTACTGGTAATGGGATTGCTACTCAACCCTAATTTTATGTACATTTTGTACAAATCTAGTAAATTTGAGTCATACTGTTGTAAATTACATTATTGATGTTTCAACTTTTCAAGTCATCATGTTGATGCGAGAAAATGCCAATTACCAGGCTGGTAAATAGTAATGATGGATATTACTAATTAGTAGTTTATATCACTTTCAGAGTGGAATTTCTTGGGGCTGCAAGGGGAGGCAATGACACTTCGAAGTCAAAATCTCTAAATAGCACATCTAGAACACCTACTAAATCTATATGCTAAATGTCAGTCTCCCAACTCAATTCGAGGGGAGGTGATGGGAAGAACCGACTTTTTTTCAAGGTCAAAAAGAGCGGAGAACCTCATTATCTCTTCTCTCAAAGCATGTAAGAGGATGATTTTTGGATATGTTGTACAAGTTTTGATACTCTATTGATTGGTTTACAAATGATCAATTTTTTCAATTTTTACCCCTCAGCACTCCCTCCCCAAACTTTGAACACGGCTGAACTTTTAATCCAAGGTCATCCCCACTACTATGTATGTATCCGTCGACAATATAAGCCTACTGGTTGAATGTGAACGATTTCGGTCAGTATCGAGCCGATTGAATGATTTCAGACTTGGTGAGAAAAAGTATGAAAATGCATGATTATCTGACACGTTCAGAAGAGATTCTAGTGATACTTCTTCCACCATACTTGTATCTTTGAACTGGTTATAGATTATAATAGCTTCAAATTAACCTATAACCCCTTTAGCATTGGTGATAAATTGTTTTTGTTCATTTCAATTTAAGCATACCACAGGCTTGAAAAAATTGTTGGATTACAGTTAAAACAATTTGTAAACTTTGAATTTTCAAAGCGTGCGCTAAATTTAATACTATCAGGTAAAATTTTGGTGGTGTGGTACTCGGGTTGAGGTATACTGCTGAGACCACTTTTCTTCAAAATCCGCAAGGAAACTTGATAAGGTTCCGTTGAAGGCATTAAACTGAAAATCTGACTTCATATCCGGGTTCAGAGGTCGGCATAAATATTTCAAGCTCACCCCTGGCTCCAAAAATGGGATAAGAGCCTGCTACTATGGTCCGCCATGTGTTCCATAGAGGTTTTACTGTTATGTTTATTTTCTTCTCTCTTTATAAGTTTCTAAAGGATTAATTATAGACACTAGAGCTACAACATGCCCATCTGGAGTTCCCAAGAGTAAAGGGAATCGGTAATTGAGTTACTTATAGTTTATCTTCTAGAGACGCTTATCACTATATCCCAGCTATTATTTAGAACTTTGGAGCAACTCTCTCCCTAGACCGAAACTAATGGACGCATACAAACTTCTGGATCTCAGCCAATCAAAATGCAGAAATTCCAGAGCGCGTCTCTCTGCGAGATTTAGTGAACAGCGAACAGCGCTCCTAATGGCTATAGTTCCGAACAACTAGGTACAGAAATTTTTTGTATTCCCCTTACCGCTGTGACCAGCAGGTGTGCATCTTGTAGTTCTAGTGTCTACAGGCCAAATATGAAATAAATTCCAAAATTTCCATATTTTTCTTGTAAAGCCATGCCATGCCCCCTTTTTACCCTTCCCAAAACAAGGTGCTTTTAGGGATCAAAGTAAAATTATAATTCCATATTCGTGTTTGGTGTGGGGAGGGGGGGGAGAAGTTCTATTTTCGTGTAAATGGCTCCAATATCACAAGCTCAACTTATGTCCCAAAAGAGGAAAGCGAAGGGGGGGGGTTATAAAATACATCGATAGAGTTTTTCTTCCAAATCATCAAATTTCATTTCTGTGGTGTACAGATGGGTGTGATATCAAATTAATTCTGACATTTGCTGATGTCTCCAGTATATCCATACTTTATCCCCTCTCCCACCATCTCAACTTTTTTTTTTTAATTTTGACCATGATGCATCCCAAACTCTGTCTTATTCAAGAATAGAAATTTGAAAACAAGTTTATTGATAGCGGGGAACAACGGTGATGATGCTTTTGGTAGAAAATTCATGTGATGAAAATATTACACATATTTTTTACTATACACGGCATACTCTATAGGAGTTGGATTCATTGTGACCTTTGAGTGCCCAACTACCCACCTTTATTTCGCACGACTAAATTATAAAGGGAAAAGAACAAACTATGGATCTATCTGTACCTACTTCTTCGAAGAGGGAAAATATCAAATTAATAGAGTTGCAATGTACACCTCATCATGTCGCCTTATGCAGTCTCTTATAATTTTACTTAATCCTTGACCTATATTTATTTACCTACCTTCAAAGGTGTACCTACTACAAAAGAAACCAGGGAGGAATTTTTTTCAAGTTTAAAATTACCATGTATAAAATTTTTAGTAGTGTTCGTTTATTAGAATTGATTCATTAGTACATTTTTCTGTCTTCGTTCTCGTTATCCTTCTTAAGGATTTGATGAAATTACCTACTTACAAATTGATGGTTGTTGTGAAATGGGAATAAGCTTGTGCATCGGTATACGTTGAATAACATTGCAATGTTATGTAGCTGTGGCTGTTATTTCCGGAACATTAACTTTTGTAATAATTATTATTAAATTTGCTATCACAGGTTATGCTTGTATCGTAATTTACTTTCTGTAAAATTTTCAAAGTTTTTGAAATTTTTTTTATTTTGAATAAAAAATAAAAACAATATTTTGCTATGCTTAGGACTAACGCGTGTCGTAATTCATTAATATATTTTTTTTTTTGGCAAAGTGAATACTTGAGAACTTGACTTACACATTTGTAATGTAGATTCTGCTGAAGTAATATCAATTCAAAGTATTCCCCATTGAATTAGGTACTACATTTGTATTGTACATTTATGTAGGTCGTACTGTTGTTAATATTAAAACGTCTGGTTGATTCTAATAATTTATAATTTGTTTACCGAGTCGTTCTATTCTAAATACGACAGATTTCACGAGCATGACTAGCCAGTAGTCGGTGGCTAGGTACAGAGTTATTATGTATTATGTAATATTTGTCCATGTTTTGAATCATATTCTGTGAATTACCTACCGTTGTTCTTGTAATATAAACATCACGGTCATCGAGGGTTATCCCCGTCTGCGTTTAAAAATGCAACACGACGTTTCATTGTTTTTTGCGTTTATTTTAAATTGAAACGAAAATTAAATATATTTAGTGAATTATTCAAAAAACGATGCTATATATGGATATGGATTCATATCCGAGCACACGCACGCATCCTACATATTACGAATAGATTATCTGGTTTATTAAACTTGATTACGTCATCATCGAAAAAATTCAGTATGACTGGGCCGACTATTTCGGCCGATTTCTTTTTTACCAAACAGTTATAGGTTGTTGGTGCTTATGATCGAAATACCTATGTACATCGAGTAATATTTATCTGTTGGTCGCTTAATTCAATGCGAGATCGAAAATGTTATCAATATTTTGTTAATGTGATGGTTCTAGATGCATTCAGTATCTCAGGCGGATGTTAAATATTTTTTATCTGAGTGCTAGTTGATGAGATAACAATAATATGAAAATATGGGTGAATTGGATGCACATAATTGTCTTACATATAAGGATGTAGTTAAGTATTTTGAGCAGTGATGGAAGAACGAGCGAATTTTGATTGTGGTTGTCGTTCTTGTTCTTGTTGCTACGAATCAAAATTTTTATTCTTGTTAGTTTTATTTTCATTTAGGGTTTCTGTAAACTTAATTTTCATTTTGCTATTGTTCTTTACGGTTTTTAAAGTACATATTTTTGTTCTAATTTTGTGTTCTTGTTTTTTATTCGGTTCTGTTTGGTTCTCTGTTCTCGTTCTTGTTAGTTTATCGTTTTCAACTCGACCCCCGCCCTTCACTGCATTTTTTAAAATTTGACTATAAGTCCAAATTAATGAAATAATTGTGTAACACTTTAAAAAAAATCACTAAAATACGCTTAGAATACAACAAATAAAGAGATTATCAGCTAAAATCTAAAAAAAAAAAAAAAAAAAAAAAATAGTTGTTTTTATTTTTATTTTTGTTCTTTCAAATAAATTTTCAAGGTTTTTAGTTTGAAACCAGAAGAGAGACAACGATTGGGGCGGAATACCTACAAAATCCGTTTTAGAGTCCTGGAAGACCATTGAGACCATTTTTGACCATGTCAAATATTTATTTTCATTTTTAAAATTTTTTCCTCGAATACCAAAATCGCTCTAATCCGGTCAATGTGCTCATTTTGGCGGTGAATTAAATATACATGAGTTAGGATGACCTTGGATCTAAATTCAGATATGCCTAAATTTGGGGGAGGGAGTGCTCAGAGGCCTAAAACGTAAAAATTGCTCCGTTTCGAACCAGGCGATGTAGAATCCAACGTTGTATAACATATTTAAAAATCAGCCTCTTAGGTCAGTTAGGAGGGGAGATAAGGAGGTTTGACCTTGAAAAAAGGCTATTCCTCCACTACCTTCTCATTAAATTACCCTAGGAAATTGAAATTCGTTATGTACATTTTGTAGGCGCCGTAGATATGCTTTTTAACGGTTTCGACCTTTCAGCCTCATTTTACCCCCTCCCAGCACCTAAATTGTGCTTTTTTGGCCTCTCCTCCAACACTGAAATAATTTACCCAGCTTGATACTAACCAAAATCGCTCCAATTCGGCCAGTCGGCTTTGTTTAGCGACAGATTCGATATATATGAGTGGGGATGACTTTGGGTCAAAATTAAGATATGCCTAAATTTGGGGGAGGGGTGGCTGAACAGCCAAAAACGTAAAAATAGTTTCTTTTTAAGCCAATCGATAGGAGGTCCGAAGTTATATAACATGTATAAAGATCAACCTCCTAGCTCAACTAGGAGGGAAGATATGAGAGTTTCCCCCCTTTTTGACCTTGAAAAAATACTGTTCCTCCCCTATCTCCCCATTAAATTGAGCTAGGAAGTTGAAATTTGGTATGTGGACTTGATAGGAGCCCTATATGTGCCTTTTTTGGGTTTCGACTTTTCAGACCCATTGCGGCCTCTCACAGCCTCAAAAATGTGTTTTTTTAGAGCGGTTTTTCTTATTTTTTGAGTTTGTTTCTCGCCTAACGCCCCTCCAAATTGAGCTAGGGAGTTGAAATTCGGTACGTAGCTTCTACATAGGTCCTTTGGGCGTCTTGGCTGTTTAGACTCATTGCACTTCCTCACAGCCCCAAGAAAGTTGTTATTTGCAGGTTTTTCTTATTTTTTGAGTTTGTTCCTATCATGTCCTCCCCCCCTCTTATTGGGCTAAGAAATTCAAATTTGGTATGTATATTTAGTAGAGGTTCCAGATGTGTCTTTTGTGGATCTTGACTTTTCAACCTTATTGCTCCCTCTCATAGCCTTATAAAATTGTGTTTTGGTCGGTTGTTTTTTATTTTTGAGTTTGTTCTTCTCATAACTCCCCTCCAAAATGAGCCAGGAAGTTGAAATTTGGTATGTAAATTTAGTACAGGTCCTGGATGTGTCTTTTTGGAGTTTCAACATATCAGTTTTAGTGCATTCCCTCAGATCTCCAAAAAAGTTGTTTTTTGCAGGTTTTTCCTATTTTTTCAGTTTGTTCCTGGCATACACCCCTCCTCGAAAATTGGGCTAAGTAATTGAAAGCTGGAAGGTCGATTTAGTACAGGTCCTAGATGTACCTTTTCTCTCCCTAATTACATCATTGATTTACTTTTTTCAATCCACATAATTGTAATATTTCATGAAAGTCGAGATGAGAAAGCGTCCCTTCGTTATATACTTTTTCTTGTTTCGTTGTTCTTCCATTCTTGATTCTGAGAATATTTAAATGCAATTAGGAAATACATAATTTGAAAGTCTTCTCTCAAAAATAATAATATTTCTAATCACATTTCTTCAGTTTTGTGTGGGTTCGTTTGAACATGAAACTTGAGTTGAGGAACATTACAGTGATTCAAATTTCGTACTAAAAATCAATAAGCTTAATTAAAAGTAGAGTTAGAGAAGTCGTTACAAATCATAAATTTCCAGTGTGATATTTGAAATTTTATCAAATTTTATTGTAGTTAAAAGTGGAAGTGATACGAATAATCTCGAAGAGTAACGAATATATCCGAAGTCTTTTGTGGTTTACTGGTTTATTATTTAGGATTTTTTCGATATAAAAGTATTATTAATGAATAATTTATGTTTGTGTGATGACAGTTTCATTAGAACATTATAAAAAATAACGAAATTTAACGTATTGTGGGTCTTGTTAACGTGAAAGTTGTTTGTTTCGTTTAATTCTGCTGTTGGTTTAGTTATCATTGTTGCGTGGATGTTCTCTCAATCTTCGTAAATTTCAACTGCCAATTATCTGTTGATCGGGTGTATAAATTGAACTTAACATACAAGAAGTATGGCGTAAAATACATATATCATACCTGATATACTTGATCATAATCAATTATGGCCATTATTTCTGCATTTAGTTTTACTTAGGTACGTGTCATTGTGTATCAGTTAAAGATACAAAATTGGATGACACCGGAGTATCCTATTCATCTATTTTTGCTATCCATTCAGCATGACATGGCTACGATCAAGAATGCATTTGCGTTTTTACTCTGCAGTATAACAAATTGAATACAGCATGTAGGTAGCTGTAATGTTGAACTTTTTTGATTAGAGGAATTGAAGGTGATATTTATGTTGAATTTTGTAGTTCAGCTCATTGGCTAAATTTCATTTCAAGTGTGTGGATGTAGAGTAATAAAATGAATGTACCTAATTAAAAACGTGTTATTTTTTAACAATAGAACAGATTACATACTCAGTTTCAAGTATTTATGTGGACACAGAAGGCGACAACGCGTTTTGCCGATAATTTCAAATAATTGATATTGGAGTTTTGGCTGTTTCAAAAGTCACCCCACTAGTCCAGTCAATCTAGGTGAAAGTCAAAATAAAATTCCCATCTTGGTTTTTTTTTTTTGTGGAATATGTGGAATATGTCAGGAAAGTGTCCACAAACAATGTACTCCTCGCAGCAATGATCTCAGTTAAGTTCAGCTGTTATTTTGAATGAACAAAAATTAAAGGAAAAATTTTCATCCAATTTTTGGATTTCTTTTATCCTGATTTTCTATGTCATATTGTCAATGAAAGCCAGGCTATTACAGTCTACCTACCGACGGCAGATGAAGGGGGATATCAACAAAATCGGTTTTGGGGTTACTAGAAGACCATTAAGACAATTTTTAGCCCTGTCAGATATTTATTTTTTTTCCGAACATTAAAATCATTTACTCCGCTTGATACTGACCAAAATCGATCCAATTCGGCCAATCGCCTCAGTTTACCTGAGTTGGGATGACTTTGAGTCGAAATTCAGATTTTCCCCATTTTGGAGGAGAAAATGCCGAGGTGCCAAAAACGCAAAAATAGATCTTTTTGGCCCAACCAATCGATAGAGAACCAAAAATTGTATAACATACACTTGACAAGTCAATTAGGAGGAGTAATATGGGGGTTTCCCCCTCTTCGACCCTGAAAAAAGCTGTTCCCCCCTATTGCCCCGCAAAAATTGAGCTAGGATGTGCATTCAGTTGGAGCTTTAAATGTGCCTTTTGAGGGTCTCGACTTTTCAGCTCCATTTCACTTCCTCACAGCTTCAAAAAAGTGTTTTTTTGGTCCTTTTTTCTTATTTTTTGAGTTTGTTCCTCGCATTTGAATATGACGAATTTAATGTAAAAAGATGATTGAAAAATTTCTAAATTTTTGTTTATAATTTTTTAAAAAGCTCTTTCAAGCACCCGATTAAAAAAATTTTCCTGAAGTAACTTGGCATAATTAAATTTTTCTCAACTTGTTCCGATATGTTGGAAAAAATTGTTTCGTTAAAATTTGTTCCTTTTTTTCAAACAAAAAATTCTGATGAAAAATTAATTTTGGCAAAAAACTTTCCTTTATTAAAACAGTTACTTGATTTTGATGTTTTTTCTCTAAATCAATTGAATATCTCAATAAAAAGAGCTTTTGGTTGAAATTTTTATTATAAATTTTTTTAGAAAAATGGGAAAAAATTGTAACAAAACAATTTTTTTCCAACATATCTAAAGAAGTGGGGAAAAATTTAATTATGCCAATTGTTGCAGGGTACCTTGTTACTTCAAGAAAAATGTTTCAATCGGGTACGTAAAAGAGCTTTTTAAAAAGTTACGAACAAAAATTTAGAAAATTTTCAATCATCTTTTTACATGAAATTTGTCATATTTCACGAACTGCACAATCCATGATCCTATTTTTTTTTTTTTTACCAGAAATACTACATTGTATTTGTCACATTTTGGTGTAAACTGGACATTTCTACCATTTTTAGTTCTTAAATCGTTGAAAATAAAAAATTCAAATGCCTGTAGCACAGCCCCTGCAACGTTTTGGATAAGCAACTCATGCTACATGAGTGCAACTTGTGTTGCTCTACTTGTGGCATGAAGGGGGCACTATCCAGACGAAACACCCTGTATATCTTATTTAGGTCATTCTCAAAAGTGTTCATTTGTTATTTTGAATTTTTGAACAAACACAAATCCCAGAAAAATTTTCTTGCAGTTTTTGAATTTTTCACCATTGACCTATTTGTGATATTTCAACTTGTGTTTAGGTGTTATTTCAAATCAACACAAACAAAAAAAAAATTTCTTGGTTTTTGATTTTTTTCGGGATCATTTTAGGTTGTGTTCCTGTGTTATTTTGAGTGAACAGAAAATGATTTTTTAAACTAAGATTCGTGTTTTTGTACGGGGAGGAGTCAAGAATCAGGGAGTTGGGGAAAAGGACTACGATGAAATATTGGTATTCGAGTTATTCCTACCAGTAAAATTTGACTTATACTGTATAACTTGTAAGGGTAAAATAATGAAAAAAATGACAATATGGCAGGTGGTGGAAGGGAAGAATGAGTCATACGGATGGGGAAAATTGATATTTTTGAGGAAAACTAACGCGAGTTGTCGTTATATTTTATATGCTATTTATGCTGTGATCCAGAAAAATACTCTTTTCCGATGGCTCACCACCGTCCTTCCTAACAGACCTACGAAAAAATTTATAGAAGCGAAGTTGTAAAAAATTGAGTCAACTTTAAATTCGTATATAACTCTTATGAGGCTAAAATTGATATTTACGGAGATATGCTTAAAAAACTTTAGTATTTTATTTGTGAACACCTTCCTGATATCTTCCACGAAGGAAACCCAAGATGGGATTTTTTTTGACTTTGTTCTTTTTTCACTTATATTGACAGGGATAATACGTCTTAATTTCCAAGTTGGACACAGTACACTTGAATTTACCGAACCACGTAACTTCGGTTAGGTAGGCCTATCTAATTGTTTGAAACTAATTTAAGCGTGTATAACATGTTTGAATTGTAACACGCTTTTAACCATCTTAATACAATACCCAACAGGCCTATCTGTAAATTTTCTTCGTTTCGACTGGGTAAGCATAGAACAATTGTTCATTTTTATCGTAGTAGTTATAAAATCCACCCACTCGCACATGTGTATAGATTGCATTTAACACCGCTGTTAATATTCGTTGAATGATAAAATTAGCCTAATTTAAATTTCAGATATGGCGTTACTATGTCCACTGTGCATGGGTGTTAATTTCACTTCGGAAGAAACCTTGTTATACGACTTGATCGCATTTTCAACTCGTAACATATTATGTCCTTTGTGTTCAGATGTGGTTAAAGGATTTGATAAATTTACCGTGCATCTTTGTGCTCATATTTTAAACTGCGATTCGAATCCAGTCTCGTTGAATGTAAACCAGAACGTGGTAACGTCGCTTAATGAAAAACTAAAAGGTATCAATTTACGTAAAAATCACAACCAGAAGCAACAAATTATCGATTTATGTTCGACCAACGTAACGAACCAAACGTGTTATGCTGCCAGTAATTCAAACGATGCGGAAGGTGAAAATGTACACGTCTCTGATATTGTGGTAAAACCGAGTATTGAATTTGAAAAACATAGTCAACCTGAAACAAATTATCTGGTCCAGTTTTCATCCAAAAGCTGCGAAAACGTTTGTGAAGAGACACCTGAGAATGGTGGGAATTTTTCCAGCACCGAAGATTCGTTGTTTCATTGCGTTTGGCCACTACGGGAAAATACCACCGGTGACCTTGAAATGTCACAATTATCAGCATCAAACGCGTTACTTGATGATTTCGCGATACCATTAAATAACGACCAAGAAATTACAAACGCAATTAATACGAATATTTTGCACGTTGATCTGGCCAACGAAAACGTACCTGTTACTGTCACGAGGAATGATGCTAACGACAATGCTGGCGGAAGTATTAATCAAAATATTTACGAATGCACATCTTGCTCAACTTCCTTCCCTAAAAGTACCATATTAAAGTTACATAACGAATTAATGCACGCCGAAAATAACAAAAATGTGTTGGATTTCAAGTACCAATGCCATCAGTGCCAGAAGAAATTCAAAATCAGAGGTAGCCTGCTGATCCATCAACAAGTAGCTCATCCTTCACAAAATGGTACCTAAGTATAATGGTTCGATTAATTAAGGCGTATTATAATAAGTGTATGGAGGCTATTCAATATTCTGGCTACTATATTCTATTCGATATCGATAGGTTGCTGGCTTCGGGCACAGCGTGATATAATATTACGCTTTGTAATCGTTCGTCGTTGTGGTGGAAAATCAATTTCATTTTATTCACCTACATTGTATTAGATATAAATGTATATCGGTGTATAATGAAAGGTTTATTCGTTTTTAGTTGACTTTGATAGCTCGATGTTTCAGTTCGAAAAATGTATTCTAAAATTACCATACTGTAAGTGTGTGTTTTTCGTTTGATTTTCTATGTCATATTGTCAATGAACACCAGGTTATTATGATTTATCTACCAACGAAGGATTAGGAGGGCGAGGTGGAGAATGTCAACAAAATCCGTTTTAACGTTCCTAGATAACCACTTTTGGCCATGTCAGATATTTTTTAATTTTTTTTCCCCAAAGTAAAAAAATATTTTGCTCAGCTTGATAGAGACCAAAATCGATCAAATTTGGAGAATAGGCTTCAATTGACATGCCATTTGATATTCTGGAGCAAGGTTGACCTGCAGTCGAAATTCAGTTGTGGCCAAATTTCAGGTAGGGGGCGCTGAAAGGCCAAAACCGTAAAAATGGTTGCTTTTTCAGCCAATCGATAGAGAATTCAAAGTTGTATCACGTACCCTAAAATCAGCCTCCTGAGTCAATTAGAAGAATAAATACGAGTTTTTCTCTTTTTTGACATTGAAAAAAGGCTGCACCTTCCATTTCATCCCTTCAAATTAGGGTAGGAAATTGAAATTCGGTATATAGACTTAGTACGAGCGTATAGACACTGCAACTACAAGATGCCTATCTGATGTTCCCAAGAGTAAGTGGAACTGGTAAAAAGTCACTCATAGTTTATCCTGTAGAAGCGCTGATCACTGCGTCCCAGCTATTATTTATAAGACAAGCTTCCACCATTCAGAGTAGCTCTCTCTCTAGACCAAAACATGGCCGAAATGTACTGCGCTACATAACTTTGCAGAGCAGCTCGGATAAACATTGAGATCTCCAGCAATTAAAATGCAAAAAATTTCAGAGTGTGCCTCTGCGGGATTTATTGAACAGCGTTCCTAACGACTATTGCATGAACTACTTTGGTACCGGGAATTAATTTAAAATAATCCCCTTACTGCTGTGACCTGCAGATGGACATCTTGTAGTTCCAGTGCCTGTATATGGGCCATAGATGTGTTTCTTAGGGGTTTCAACTTTTTTAGACCCATTACGCCTCTCACAACCTAGAAATGTGGTTTTTTGTGCTAGTTTTCTCATGTTTTAAGTTTGTTCCTCGTTTAAGTCGCCTCTAAATGGAGGTAGTAAATTGAAAATTAGTTTGTTGGTTTAGTATAAGACCTAAATTTACTTGGAGGGGGTCCACTTTTCAGCCCGTGCGCCCCCTAACAGCTCCAAAAATGTAGTTTTCCGTTTGTTTTTCCTCATTTTTTGAGTTGGTCCCATGGATAAGTCCCCTTCAAATTTAGCTAGGAAGTTGAAATTTGTTATGTAGATGTAGCATAGGTCCTAAATGTGCCTTTGGGTAGTGTTCATTATTTAACCCCATTGTACTCCTCCCTCCCTTACCACTGACTACGAAAAATAGTTCATTACATGTAAAAATGATCCAAAAAGTAACTATGGTTTTTCGATTTCGCTCAATTTTTTTTGGGTGGGGAGGGGGACTCTTCGCCATCTCGCACTTGACCCTTTATGGGAATGGTTATCGCGATTTTTCGTCAAACAGTTCAATTTTGAAGGCTCATATTTTAGAATTGGTTAGACCTAGGATAAATTTGTTTGCGTAATGTTGTTGGTGCTTTAATGGGAATTCCAAATTAATGTTCAAAATTTTGAAAGCTCAAATTTGAATTTTTGTGGTGAAAGCTCAACTTTTCATGATGAGTATGAAGGTTGATTTTAAATCTGAAAAATTAGCACGAATAGAACTTTTTATGTTAGTTTTAGCTGATAAATTTTCAAAACGGGATCTCGACACCACTCATGGGGTACAGATACAGACGTTCTCAATTTTGATCAAAATTTTAAAAAATTATAAAAATAAAAGTGACGTATGGATCCCTACTAGTTTGAAGACGGTGAGTTTGGTTACCGGCTTATTTTTTTATTTGAACCTTCTAAAAGCCCACCACAAACCCCCTCAATACTGTCAAAGTTCAAAAAAATTTAAATGTCACTAATTTGAGGTTCCTGAGCAAGAGTATTCATTTATTTTTCGAGCCCGTCCAATGAGTCCACTCACCCCTCCCCAACCACTTGAAAAATAGAAAGATTTTGAAAAACGATTAAAATAACGTGTAGCATATCGATTGTGATTAATTGGGCACCGTTGAGATCGAATATCAAGTTACTTCCTCCGTTCGTCTCTTCTGTACTCACATTTTTCAAATTTTTAGTAGATAATTTTAAGACCAGTTTGAAGCACGAGGGAGTCGGATCGAGAAAGTAGGTATTCATTTTTTTCAATTGAAGGGGTAGTGGGGCAATTAAAGGAGTCCGATCAAAAAATAAGCCGATAATCAAACCCAGCGTTTTCGAATTAGTAAAAATTCATAGGTCACTTAGTTTTGCAATTTTTTGAAATTTTGACCAAAATTGAAAACTTTTTTGCTCTTTGAGCGGTGTCGAGTTCTCGTTTTGAAAATTGGTTCGTTTCAACTAGCATAAAAAGTTCTATTCGTGGTAATTTTTTCTGATTTAAAATCAACCTTCATACTCATCATGAAAAGTTGAGCTTTCAAAATTCTGAACATTATTTGAAATTTCCATTAAATTAACAACGAAACCACGCAAACAGATTTATTTTAACTCTCACCAATCTTGAAATATGAACCTTTGAAGTTGAGCTGTATGACAAAATTCGCGATTATTCGAAGATTTTAAGGACCGCCCTTCCACCCCCGTGAAAGATTAGGGCGCGATGACGATAATTTTTTTACCAGATCACTGTGAGGAACTTGCAAACAATTTTTGAGTGAAATTAAAAAACCCAAATTACTTTTTGAATTGTTTTAACATGGAATGAGCCAAATTTAATTCACATGATTATGCTTAAATTGCCATCTTGTAATATTAGAAATATAGTCGGTTTATCAAAAAATTTTAATTATTTTTAATCTGGATTCAATTGCCGAAGCTGAATCAATTTCTAAAACAGTTACACTATGGTAAAGATTTTGCTATTTTATGACATTAGTACTGTTGTTTGGAACGCTTTCTAATGCTGTTCTTGTGTAAATATTTGCGAAAAATGAATCAGGACTAATTTGTATAGTTTCTTTGCGAGTACGTTGAATATTTAATGTTGTAGGTAAACAAATTATGAGGTAACGTGCGTAGGCCGATTTTGTACACATTTTATCATATATACTTCAAAGGCTGAAACGTTTAGTTTGTTATGGGTTCAGAATCTTGATAAAACAGTTGGGTATATTTATACCCAATTGTACTACCTTTGATTTTAGTATTAGTTAGGCTATTTAGCTCGTGCCATGAATAGGTGGCCGAAGTTTTGGGTATACCTTCATTATTTTTTTATTTACTCGTTAATCTTTGTGTGTATATAATTTTGACGTGTTGCTTACATCTTTATAGTAAATTAGAATGTGTTTTATTTTGATATTTGCATTTTTACAGGCGAACCGATTGTTTGTAGAGCATCAAATGAAGAGACGCAAAATAAAGATACACCATATTACTGCAACATTTGTTTTAAATATTTTAAAAAAGTGGGTACCTCTACCTATCTCTTTGAAATGAATCACAATTTAATTAGTATCTTCAATGTGCATTTTTTTAAACCAAATTTTACAGGAATACTATTTGAATCAACACTTGAAAACACACGATGGAAAAAAATGGAACTGTGACGAATGTGGTAAAATGTTTTCAACCAAATATTTTTTGAAAAAACACAAGCATTTACACACAGGCGAGTAAAATTAACATCCACCCAGTCCCATATGATAGAGATACCATATATATTTTATTTTTAACACGAAACGTATGTAATTATTTTATTTTGCAGGAGAAATGCCATATTCTTGTCACATCTGTGATAAAAATTTCACTTTTCAACAATCTTATCATAGGCATATGTTATACCACAACGATGAAAAACCCTATTCGTGCGAAGAATGTGGCAAAAGTTTCAAAGAATTATCAACTTTATATAATCATCAGCGGATCCATACCGGCGAGAAACCATATTCTTGTCATATTTGCGGTAGGTTAAAGCAGCAGTATATGAAATATTTGTCTGAAAAAATTGTTCAGTTTTTTGATTGTTTTACTGACCAAACTGTTTTGCTTAGGTTATAACAATATTTAAAAATTTTCGCGTATTTTTCAGATATTAACAAAACGTGTTCTAGATTGCTGTGATACATTAACAATCATATTAATTATGTATAGATTTGCTTTTTTGAGCTGCATAATTTCGTATGTTCCATTTCTTAATATTTACCTTACGTTCAGTCAATTTGTACATAACTTCATTTTGATCATTTACTAATTTTATTTTCGTATTATTTTTCTGTTAGGTAAGAATTTTAGACAAAGAATAGCATGCTTAGTTCATAGCAGGATCCATTCGGGATCAAAACCTTTCAAATGTTCTCATTGTCAAAAATCGTTCAAGTATAAGGTTAGTGTATTGATTTTTTTAAAGATGAATGTTTATAAATTCGAAGCTTTAAATTTTGAAGCAGATGAAATTTGTATATGTACGTAAAGCTTTTGCTTTTAAATATTTATGAAGTTGTAAATTAATGGGGCCTAAATTACCAATAGTAATAGTTAATTCACAAATCACAATGTTATTTCTTTAGTTTATTATTGCTCTTTATAGTTTGAAGCAGAACATTTGTATCCCACCTTTACCCTTTTACTAATCATTTTGTTTTTTTTTTTTCAGGTCAGTTTGAGGAGTCATAAATGTAATTCATCAATAGAAGAAATTGAGTTGGGAGGTTGAGTTATTTTGTGTACTGAAATGATGAAAATTGTATGACAACGATTATTCACGAAGAAAAATAATTTCAGGAGTCATGACCATTTTATTTTCTTAACGCAGCAATAATATTCCTTCTCGGGAGAGTCGTTGGAAAATTAGCTAGTAATTCAAATTATATTATATTGATTTAATTTCAATGAATAAAGAAGGTTCAGTGTTTTTTTAGTTTTTGTTTCTAGTGCAATTGCCACTAAACCTTGTGTTTCGTCATCTGGATCCTGTGAAATAGAATTAATATTTTTTTTTATTATCTAGTTATTTTTCAAAATCAGCTCTGTATTTAAACAGATCCTCTTTTACGATTTCATCAGAGTTTTATTGTTGTTTTCTTCGAGAGAAGTTGAAGGATCTGACGTTGTTTTTTGATTTTTTATTTAATAAACAACGCAGGAGACAAAGAGCACGGCAGTTGAATCTTACATAGGATGAAAACAGGAATAGATAGCTGACAGTCCTTGTGATTGATACCTACCAACAGTTCAGACGCCACTGTACATGCTACAAAACTTATTCTACTTCTGTAATGAATCAATGCTGAGAGATGGCAACATGAATCCTCACTTCATCTGGTGAATTCTTTTCATGGTGCTCTGAGCGAGCAAGTAATGATATTTATAATAATTAGGGATATATGACAGATGCAAGAGCAAGTAGATAATTCTTAACATTCGTGGATATCAAAACTAAATACACTTATGAAATTAAATGACGAACGAGATAAGTTAAGATGATATTCTCATGCATATGGATATTCTTCACATTGGCAGAATAAAATCAGTTGTTATACACACAATAATAATCGTATAATGAATCAGCATTATAACAACGGTTGGTAACCAAAAAACCACATATTTGCGTTTGTGAGGGAGTGAAATAGAGCTGAGAAGTCGAGACCTCCAAAAGGCACATTCAGGTTTCCTACTAAATACATATACCAACTTTCAGCTTCCTAGCTATATTTGGAGTAGAGTTGTGCCAGGAATAAGCTCAAAAAACAAAAAATGACAAAACTAAAATGGAAACCAAATATTTTAATCGTTAATTACTAATTAAAGACATTTTTAGTTGGAAAAAACTTGAAAATAAATTAAATTTCGTTGAATGATAACCGTTATCACTCTATTATTATTAATAATATGCTTATTGGTAAGTTTGGTTTTTCGAAAATTTGTCGTACCTATAATCTACGAATTGTATGATTTTGAAAACTTTATCTGTGACTTTGTAGTTTTCCACGGTTGGTTAATTCTACGCGTTGTGATTGGTTAAAATTAGATTTGGTGACGTACCATGCGCAGAAACGTACAAAATTTTACGAAGAGAGTTGGCGAACCTTTCTTTGTACTGTGATATGAATAAAGCTGATTTTCTTAGGATTTGCATTGCTTCTAGTTCCGTTCCCGTTTTTCCATTCATCCATTGGCATAATTTTCTTTATAAAATTTGCAAGTATTAGACGGAATTTGTTTCTTTGTAACTCAAATTTTAATTTTCATTGTTTTCGCGAGCGTTAACTTTTCGAATAATAAGTTTGGTGAACTTTGTTGTTTGTTTTTTTAATTATAACGAAGCAAAATTTTTTGAACAATTTATTTAAAGTAATATGAGTAATGCAGTCGCTCAAAATGGATCAGGTCTAGAGCAGCAGGTAAGCGAGTTGTATATTACGTTTAGTTTTGCAACAAGCTATCTCGTTACCGGAGATGAATCTACAATTCAGATCGCATAAACTTGATGCACAAGGTGATAATATCTAAGTCAACGGTAGTATACGCGATATTATTCTACACATATACGTTATAGCATTGTCTCAAACATTAGCATCATTTTATTTTCATATTCAATATTTCCTAAGTACAGATCTTCGGTATCGAAGGTACTTGTTACGTTTCACATTTAAACAAGTTATTTGCGTAGCCTAATTATATTGTAATTTTGCAGTTTTCTGCTCTGGACTTGCATGATAACGCCTCACGTGCTGGGCGTTACATTCCCCCTGCTTTACGCAATAAAAACAGTAAGTTAAAGACGATTAGTGGTTTAACGAGTGGGATTCTCTTGCTGGATGAGTTGTAGATACATATCGTAACTCGATTACCGTGTGACACTTACGCCAAATAGACAATCTTACTTGTTCAATGTTGGTAGGTATTAACTTATGAGTCATTTATCAACTCCGTAATTTGTTATTTCAACAGGGCAGTCGGAGAATGAAAGATCTGACAACTATTCAGTGAACAGAGGTGATTACAAATCACCCAGAGACGACTACGATTCGCAAAATTATAATCGTGGTGGTTCCGGCTATAACCGAGGAGGTTAGTTTTATGATGATTTTCGATACATATATTTTTACCGCTCAATACGTTAGCCATTAAACTAAAATTATTGTAGGCAAAGGTGATTTTTCTTTCAACCGACGCGGTGGAGATTCGTACGATTCCTATAACGGTAACGACAGAAACGATCGGGAACAACGTTCATCCGGGGGTGGTGGCAACTATAGGAATAACTATCGCGATGCAAGAGATTCCAGAGGCGATGGCAGAGGTAATTACAGAAGCGGAGGCGGCAGTGGTGGTGGTGGCGGCGGTGGCGCCGGCGCCGCTGGTGGCAACGGCGGTGGATCATGGAATGATAGAAACCGAGGAGGAGGAGCAGGAGCCGGAGCCGGAGCAGGATCCACTCAGCAATCGCTTCCCCGAAATAACCGATGGCAAGAGTCGGAAATGCGACAGCATCGCGAAAACGATTGGATCATTCCGCTTCCCAAAGATGAACGATTGGAGGAAGAGCTATTCGGTAGCGGAAACACTGGAATCAATTTCAACAAGTATGAGGATATACCGGTAGAAGCGACTGGCGATAACGTTCCCGAACATATTACTTCGGTACGATTTTGTATAATTTTTTTTTTTTTTTGGTTCTTTTGTGATATATATGTGGTGGTCATTAATATACGTAAATTATGTTTTAAAACAGTTCGAAAAAGTACAATTGACCGAAATTATTTCTCATAATATTGCGTTGGCTGGATACGATCGGCCAACTCCGGTCCAAAAGTACGCTATTCCAATTATTATGTGTGGTCGCGATTTAATGGCTTGCGCTCAAACAGGTTCCGGTAAAACCGCCGCCTTCTTGGTCCCTATTCTGAATCAAATGTACGAAAACGGACCACAATTTTTCAAAGTTCCAAATAACGCTAGAGTAAGTAGCCAGATGCGAGCGTTCGTGTTTGCATTATCGTATAATGACCTAATTATGAAGTGACGAGCCGTTGGCCGTTTAAATTACGCGTTTCAATCAAAGAAATTGCATTCTTTATTGAATGAATCGAACATGTGCGATAGTCATTCTTGTATTCATGTGTTCGTGTTCGTGTGAAAGTGACGTTGCATCGGATGCACTGCTACGTAAATAGTAAACGTGTGCAGTCATCCTGCCCTGCAATTCATTGATGTCGAGACGTAAAAATGATAGTGATTATGTACGAGAGTAATTTATTATTAATTAGGGGTACTATGTTGTAGTTTACGTCATCAAACCGATACACGTTTCTTGTTGTTTTTTTATGTTTCCTTATTTTCGATCGGAATTTATTACCTATGCATTTTTTTCATTATCAGAACTCATATAAACGCAAGCACTATCCATTCGGATTAGTTTTAGCTCCTACTCGTGAGTTAGCTACTCAAATATACGATGAAGCTAGAAAATTCACATATCGTTCGCGGCTTCGTCCTTGCGTCGTGTAAGTATTTCGAAATTCAGCTTACGAATAATTTTATTTTAATATATTCGCATCGTTGATATATTAATTTTTTTCAATGCAGTTACGGTGGAGCACATTTCGGAGACCAGACTAGAGATTTAGATCGAGGATGTCATTTGTTAGTGGCCACTCCTGGTCGTCTGGTAGATATGCTAGAACGAGGAAAACTTAGTTTGGAGTGTTGCCGGTGCGTATAACATATATGATGCTATTTAAGCATTCCAATGATATAATAGGTTGAGCCTACATATCGTAGGTATCTTAACTTAATCCTTCGATGGCTTAAATGCAACTTATTGCAATGTTTGATGAATTTTCTTCTACCTAAGGTCGAAATGCGGATGAAATAAAACCGTGGTAGTTACGAATTATCATCTTGAAAATATACATGTCTAATTGAAGGTTTTTTTTTTTTATCAAAAAATTGCAGATTTTTGGTGCTGGATGAAGCAGATCGCATGTTGGATATGGGTTTCGAGCCTCAAATCAGAAGAATCGTCGAAGGAGATTTAATGCCTAAAACAGGCGAACGTCAAACTCTCATGTTCTCGGCTACCTTCCCAAAAGAAATTCAAGTACGTACTAGACGATAATGGTATTGTTATCGATGGCTGTACAAATCAGACGGTCGCCGATTCATCTAATACGGTGTGATTATTCATTTTTTCTAGATTTTAGCCCGAGATTTCCTCGATAATTACATATTCTTAGCGATCGGACGTGTCGGTTCAACTTCGGAAAACATAACCCAGCGAATATTATGGGTACACGAGAACGACAAGAGATCCTGTTTATTAGATTTACTCGGTACTCATCAATTCGATCAGGCTCGTAAGTAAACACGTTCAAAACGACGAATACGATATCAATATTGGCCGATTTTTAATACGAAACATGTGCTCTTGTTTTTCTCATCACATAGCGACCGATTCGTTGACCTTAATATTCGTAGAAACAAAAAAAGGCGCCGATTCGTTGGAGGAATTTTTACACTACGAAGGCTATCATGTAACTTCGATCCATGGCGATAGATCGCAACGTGAAAGAGAAGAGGCTCTCAGAAGTTTCCGATGCGGAAGCACGCCGATTTTAGTGGCGACAGCGGTCGCCGCTCGGGGTCTCGATATACCGCACGTTACACACGTCATCAATTTCGATCTGCCGTCCGATGTCGAAGAATACGTACATCGTATCGGACGTACCGGACGTATGGGTAATCTAGGATTGGCCACGTCATTTTTCAACGATAAAAATCGTAACCTTACGAGAGATTTGATCGAATTGTTGATCGAGACGAAACAAGAGTTGCCCGGCTGGTTGGAGAATATGGGCATTGAATGTAAACAGCCAGCTATGCAGAGACGTAATAATTCCAAAAGGTGAGTTAATCGGTTCGCTCGTTCTGTCGTATTTCATTCGTTTATTTTTCTAATTTACTCGATCGTTGGTACAGCGGAAGATTCGGAAGTGGATTCGGATCGCGCGATTATCGTACTCAGAGTAACGGCACCATGTCTACGAATACCGGAAGAGGTAATAGACGCGATGGTGGATATAATTCATCGTATAATCATAGCGGTAAGTGTAGGATTTTGTTTACTAATGTGCGTTGTATTGTATCATCCATATTGCGTCCTAGTGTAGGGTTATTTTAAAATCAGATCAACTTAACGTGTCTATTTTACAAGCCCTCGAGTTGCGTTGTTATTTTTTTTTTTTTTTAAAGCCAAAAACGAACTAGTGTACCATTGAAAAGTAGCCAATTATCTGCGTGTTGTTACATAATCATTCAATATTTTGTTGATTATTTTTATTGTACTTTAGTACACCTTGGTGCTTTCCTGTTTACGTAGGTTGACTTCATCAGCGAAGTGAATCACATTACCCAGTTGGCCTATTCCATATCGACATTGTGAAATTTAAATTTCGAAAAATATTTTTTCTTTTCCATTTTTACTGAACATTGCTCAAATTTTGTCATCGGTTTTTTTCAGAGACGAATGGAAGGAATAGGAATGAAAATGGCCTTGGGTAAAAATATCAGGGCAGAGGGGAAAATGTCATTGTCCGAATTTATAGATAGCGAATGAATCGAAACACGCAGAGAACTCCGAAATTAGCTCGGTGAAGTAATTAAGAGAATAGAGTTGAGAATTTTCAGCAATTCACCTTGAAAATCTTTGCCATTTTCAACTTGTCTTAATGAACGGAAGCTGTAGCATGGCGGCGGGGGGAGGGGGGTTGACCTTGAATCTCGGAATTCAAATCTCAAGCGACTATTTAGGTCCAAGTAAATGGTGATTTTTAAGCGTAATCGTGATTTTTTTATGTCACAGCGGTGTGGGGCAGTGAAAAATGTACTTTAGGGACGGTTTTTGCATTAACTAACTCGCTTTTCTCTGCCATATTGTCAATGAAAACCAGACTATTACGGTCTATCAGTTTATGGCAAAAGGGGGGAGGGGGAAGAGTAACAACAGAATCCGTTTTCGGATTCTAGAAGACCGTTAAGACCATTTTAGGCGATACCAGATATTTATTTTTATTTATTTATTTATTTTTTTCTCGAAATTAAAAATTATTTGCTCAGCTCGATATCAACCAAAATTGGTCGAATTTGGACAGTAAGCTTAGAATGGCGGCAGATTTAATATTTCTGAGTGGGGTCGACCTTGGGTATAAATTCAGTGATGCCTTAATTTGGGGGAAAGGGTGCTGAGGGGCAAACATTGAAAAGATTGTTACTTTTTGTGACAATCGATAGAGAATTCGAAGTTGTATAATGCTTCTAAAAATCGAACTCCGAAGTCAATCAGAAGGTAAGATAGAAGGTTTCCCATTTTTGACCTTGGAAAAAAGGCTGTTTCTCGCCTATCTCCCCTCTAAATTAAGCTAGAAAGCTGAAATTTGATGTGTAAACTTAGTAAAGACCATAGATGGGCCTTTTAGGGGTTTCGACTTTTCAGACTCATTGCGCTTCCTTACAGCCTTAAAATATGTTTTTTGAGTGGCTTTGTAGCTTGATTTTCTATGTCATATTGCCAATGAAAACCAGACCTATTACAGTCTATCGACCTACAGCGGATGAGAGAAGAACGTCAAAATCATCCGTTTTGACGTCCTAGAAGACCATTGCGACTATTTTTGGCCATGTCAGATATTCATTTTTATTTTTTTCCCCCGAAATTTGAAAATTATCCGCTTAGTTCGATACTGACGCGAATAATCTTCAATTGGAGTGCCATTTGATATCCTGGATTGTGGATGACCTCGAGGTTGGAATTCAGCTGTACCCAAATTTGGGAAAGTGGGTGCTGAGGGGCTAAAATCGCAAAAATTATTTCTTTATGTGCCAATCGATAGACAATCTAAAATTGCGTAACATATCCATAAATCAGGGGTTCCGCCTTTTTAGTTCCTTTGTACTCCCTTACAGCCCCAAAAAAGTAGTTTTTTATTGGGTTTTCTCATTTTTTGAGTTTATTCCTCACATAACTCATTTCCAAGTTGAACTAGGAGCTTGAAATTAGGTATGTACATTTTGTAGGGGTTCTAGATGCGCCTTTCGGGGTTATCGACTTTTCAGCCACATTTCAACCCTTCGCAGCCCAAAAAAAGTGGTTTTTTCGTATTTTTTGAGTCTGTTCCTCGCATAACTCCCTTCCAAATTGAGCTAGGAAGTTGAAATTCGTAATGCACATTTTATATGGGCCTTTGATGTGCCTTTTGGTGGTCGCAACTTGTGGTTTTTTGGTCGATTTTTCTAATTTTTACAGTTCATCCCTCGCACAACTCTCCTCCAAATTGGACTAGGAAATTGAAATTATGTATGTACCGTCTGTAGAAATCCTTGGTTTGCCTTTTGGGGGTTTCATCTTTTTAGCCTCATTGAACCCTGCCTACTCGTAATGCTGATTAGGACATACTCGTGATTGTGATATGTCACGAAAATCAGGCTGAAAAAGCATCGCTTGCGAAGCTTTTTTTTTTTTTTCATTCATTGGGTGGGCAATTCTAATTATTTTCTCAATTCATGAGAATGAGGCTCTTTCGTTCATTTATTTATGTACTACGGATATCTGTTTATTTATAATGAACTTGATTTATCGTTATTATTAATAAATTAATTTATTGAAAAATTTTCTGATTACAGGAGGATTCTACGGATCGGGCAACAACAGCAGTGGAGGTAACTATGGTGGTTCTTACGCCGGTAACAACGGTGCTACTAATAATAACGCGCCTGATTGGTGGGGTTAATCATTACTACGCGTATATAGGATTGCATAAAAAAATACTACTTTTACTAAAACAACAACTATTGCTACTATACACAAACTTTTGAAACGACACAACAAACAAGACAAAAATCAGAAAGCCCGTCGTAGAAAAACAATAACGAAAAAAAAAAAAAAAAAATGCCAGCGTATATATTTTTCGTGTAGAAATAATACTTAATTTTATTTTAAACGTTCGAAAGATATTTAAAAAAAAATTCATTTACTACCCTTAATTTTCTTAGAGAGAGAAAAAAAAAAGATTTAATTACTTCGCTATATTACGAACAAAGTTTTAAAAAATTATCATCGTACGAATGACGAAGAATGGACGACTAATCGAGAAATTTCGTCTTGATAAATTACCTAATTTACATATTTTTATTCTGTAGAATTTTTTCCTAGTATGTCTACCTACGTATTTGATTAGTATTGTTTTTTTTTTCTTTTTCGTATATACATATAATATATATATATATATAAAATACGACGACATCACACCTACGGTCATTCTTTTTGTTTTGGTTTTTTGTCGTTCGATTCGAATATCTCTCGAATATCTTGCCCATCTTTTGTTAGTGTATATTTTTCATACCATTTAGTCTTTACTTACGCATCATCATCATTTTACTATTAACAACAATCCATCCATCGTGTCAACTTGTAATTCATCTTTTTAACCCTTTTCCTCCACGTGCTGCCGTATGTATTGTTGTGGAAAAAATTGTTCGTTTCTGAATTTATTCGTTATAACGATATTCGTAGAGTGTGTGCGAGAGTACCTATGTTTGTATATGTTTAATTTTATGTACGTCGTCGTGTATTTTCTCATTTTATTTCCTCTTTCTACGGTCGAAACGATTTTTGGGTTTATTTTTATTTTTGTTATTTTTCTGTATTTCTGTGTGCGTTGTTTAGATTTTGATAATATTATCTTTTTTTTTTTTTTTCGGCCCATTTGGAAAATTTTTGTTCGTTTGTGTCGAGTTATATAATAATGGATAAAATTATTAGAATTTCGTGGTATCTATCTAACCTTACTACCTATACACCTATCTACGGGTTCGTAATATTTCATCGGAAATGTTAGTTCCCTCTTGATACTATTTTTCTTTTGTTTTTTTCTTTTCGTTTTCGTTTGTTTATTTGATTAATTTTTTTTTTTTTTTTTTTTTTTTTTTTACGATACTCTTAATTTATTCGTATTGTCGAACATAGTACCTTCTTTTTTTTTCGTTTCGCCTCTGTTAGTTTTTTTTTTTTATGTTCGAGTTC
>FIZR01024834.1:0-12338 GCA_900060175.1 Ferrisia virgata | reverse complement strand
ATCTCCGTACATCACCTCCTCTTTGAATGCCCGAACCACAATCAAACTCGTAACCACCTTAAAATCCAAACATACCCGATGATGAAGACGAAACCAAAAAATTCCTTTCCTTCATCTCCAAAATTAAACTAAAAAACCAAATTTAGCAATCGACACTGGGCGTAACAATCTTGGCAATTATACACGCCCAGTATAATAAAAAAGTAAAAAGTAAAAAAAAAAATGATTATATTAGCTTCGCTGCGATTGTATGTACATTACTAATGAAAAATGTGTTTTGTTTATTTGTTTCAGGTGAGTGTCAAGTTTTCAATCTCAGTGTATAATTAATATTATGAAATAGAATATCGCAATTCATGAAGACGAGTAAGCCTTTGTAATGATTTACTTGGTGATGTTATTTGCAAATTTCATGTAACTATGTATATTAGAAAGCGAGATAAAATACTAGAATATTTTTGAAAAGTTTGATGACCAAGCCCGAGCACATTGAGAGCAACAATTTTGCGACAGATCACCAACATAGTCTCAAGCTAATCTCTAAGCTGTTCTTGGAGGTGAAATTTTACTGTTTTTTCATACAATAGAATTAATTTTCATGTTGGAAAAGAAATGCTGTGGAGAGGTTCAAAACGTTGTGTGTTTAGCTTCGGAGTAAATAATACTAAGATGAAGCGAAGCAAAGAGAAAATGTACAATGCTCTAATGAAACCACAGCGAAAATTTCAGAAAATACAAATATTATTAATAACCCTAACAACGAAGATTCATTAAAGAAATACTTATAATTTGCAGTGAAAATTTTGAACAAAATTCCAGAGTTTTATGATATGGTGAAATTAGATATTCTGACACAGTACTGGGTGTCCCACATTAACCTTACCATCCTTATACTAAAGATAAGTCAATACATGAGACATGCATGTACAATGGCTTGCCTACTCAAATGTTGAAGGGATTGGGGTTTTTCATTTTGGTTCAAACTTGGCGGTAACTTTGAAAGTTTATGGTTACAATCATGGCCGGCGAACATCGTGGTACAAACGTGCTCGTGCACCACCTGAAAATGATATTTCCAACCGAAGGCCAGTTGGAATTTATTTAAAAAATTTTTGGAAGTGTACTATTTTTGGGTGAAGAAGAATTGCTGTTTCGAGGTTCTTTTAATAAAGGAGACAGTTATGAAAATTCAACATTTATGGGATTATTAGCCAGCGACCTACCAGAATTAAATGTGGTCGAATCAGAAGTGGCTGCATTATTTAACTGTGGAAGAAATTCTTAATATGTTGGCTGATGATGTGTTGAATGGAGTTTTACAATCCGTACGAAATTTGAAATATTATTCTGTTATGATTGATGAGACATCTGATATTCATAGGCTGAAGCAAGTGTAATTTTTTTACATTTCAGCCGAAATTTCCTTCCCCCCCCCCCCGCTTAAATCAATAGTTTCAACATGTCGATGAAACTTTTCAGTTCGCACCAGCTGAAAAAATGAAGAGTGCCAGCAATGATAACGATAATTTGCGGTTCACAGTAAAAAAAAAAAAAAAAAACATGGTTAATGACTAATGAAGAAACTCTCCAAGTTACTTTAATATGAGGAGAATATTTTTAGCCTATTATGTATATACATTTAGTAGAGACCCTAAGTGTACCTTTTCGGGGTTTCGAATTTTCAGCCCCATTACACACCCTCGCAGCCCCAAATATGTTGTTTTTTGGTCATTTTTTTCCTATTTTTTGAGTTTGTTCCTCGCGTAACTTCCCTCCAAATTGAGCTAGGAACTTGAAATCAGGTATGCTTATTCAGTATGGACCCTAATGGACCCTAGATGTGCCTTCTGGAGGTCTCGACTTTTCAGTCCCATTTCATCCCTTTACAGCCCCGAACAAGTGGTTTTTTGGTCGATTTGTCTAATTTTCAATGTTTGTTCCTCAACTAGGAAGTTGAAATTGATTCTTGTTCTTGTTGAGTTTGTTTTCATTTAGCATTTGTAAACTTTGTTGTCATTTTGTTCTTGAAATATTGTTCTCGTTTTTGTTTTTCCAAATGAATTTTCGAGGTTGTATTTTGTGCTTTCATAAATGCTAAAATTGCTTTCATTGTTTCATTTTTTTTTCTCGTTCTTCATATACTCAGCTTCGTTGCTCTTTTTTTCGTTCTTGTTCTCAAAAATCGCGTATTGTTTACGTTTTTGATTTTCATATCTTCCTTCCGTGATCATAATTATTTAATCGCGGATATTGTCACCCATTGACTGATGCCATTGTTCAGTGTTTCAATTTGAACACCTGTTTGGTGTCCATTCTCACGGTGGTTTGTCGCGGTGTGTTCCTCATTTCCACCTACCACAACAAGCAGAAAAAAAATTGTAAAATATTTGATTGTACGATTGATTAGCTATTGGTTATTTATGAGACGGTCATCGAGCCGAAGGTTTTCTCACACGCAGAGTACAGAGTGTCTGGATAATCGAAGATGACATTGCGACTGCGCTGTACAACAACATACGACGAACTGGTAGTAGGTTTAAAGCAGGAAGAAGAGTGGTGACGAAGGGCAAGTTGGTAAGTACCATAGGCTACATTTGTATCGATCACAAGTACGTAGAATGGGAACCGAATGAGCAGATTATTGTACGTATAGTTCGTTGCTGAGATAGTGACACATTAAACGGTGCATAGTTGGCAGTACATGTAATATAGGAGTGTACCGTGTACCGTGTACCTGTATGGAGAGAAGACGTGAATGCAACGGCGAGCCGTGCTTGCGTGCCCGTATACAAATTATAAATAGAGAGGGAGATGGAGAGCCGTAGCTAGCGAGTAGTACCCAAAGAGTTATGATTATGATTTTATATTCGTAACACGAACACGCCTCGCCGCCTGTAGGTGGAGTTAAGTAAGAAATTGTTTAACCAATACGCTGGGTCGATGCGTCCATCGTCGCGGTATCATCTAAGGCCACGGTATTATGTTCGTACTCTCGCACACGCGTTATGACAACTTTATAGTTTACCGGCGCGACGACAAATAGGTAAGCAGTGACGGCCGGTGCAGGGGAAGCGCCGCGGTATGAGAAGTTCATAAAGTGAAAATTGGCGCCCAATGTGGTGTCGAGCTCGAGTCTTCGATGTCATATTTGCACGTTTCGCGTCTTGTACGCTCGTCGCCCGCCGCCGTCAGTGTCAGTGCCCATCCTTTCCTAGTCGAGCAAAACTGCTGCGTCAACGCATACTCACGCTGCACAGTGCGACAAAGAATGAGGCGATAGGGGAAGGGGAAACCGTGAAGTGTGTATGAAGAAGAGGATTGGACGACGCGGTAGTTAGCGCCGCTACACTGTGTACACATTGATGATGAACATAGGTAAAGCGGATGGTGGAGGTGAAATAACGCAGGTACTGCACTACAATTCTGCGCTGGTATAGGAAGGAAGAAGTGTGAGGCGACGCTCGTTTCTCCAGAGTTATAATAACGCCTTGGCATATTGTAATAACTCATAATCGATTGTTGTTGTACGCCTCTCTCCCTTCCTTCTCACTTGGGTGCACCGCCACCACCATTGTGTTGCAGACACTTGGCGCTATGTAGCGTTTACTGTACTCGTTTTGAAACCTATACCGTGTCTTAAGTGTGCGACGTGAATTGCGAGTTAACGCCCGCAATAACCCGTTACATCATTTGTCTTTCTTTCTTCATTTCATTTTTTCTTCTTTTTTATTACTTTTCTTACGCGGAGACGTGGCTTTTATTGCTTCTTATTACAATGCTAGGCACTGCAACGATTGTGTTGTGATCTATTGCCTTGCAAAGTGTGACTCTTGCATGAGTATCAAAACATCATGTTCTTCGTAATGGTCGCATTTGTATTACTGTGGTTTATGTCTATGGACGCCTTGATTATTGCTAGTTAAAATTCAAATTTAAAGGTATCTCTATCATAATTATACTTTCAAATTGGATGAAATGGCATGTGGCTGAAATCTGGTACTGAATTTCAAAAATTAATCATACAAACTCGAGAAGAATATCAGGGGAACGTACCCTGAAATCCTAAACGAAGGGAATCGTAGCTAATGTAACATTTAAATATATGTGGCCACCTATTAAGAATGTTCATTTGCCACCAAATCATTTGTCATTATCAAACTATACATATCTTATACTTGGGAAGTAAACAAAAGCAGTCTGGTTTTGAATCTTATACAGATTAATAGCATTGGAACGAATGCCATACTAATGAATTGAATAATTTGAACAGAGTGATTACAGTAGCTCCTGTTTTGACTCATTATGATCCCAACAAATCAATCACTCTAGAGCTGCTGACGCTTCAAAAGATGCAATGGGTGCTGTTATCTTGCACGACGACAAACCAATATGCTACGCCTCAAAGAGTCTGAATAAAGTTCAAAAACCTTATGCTCAAGTCGAAAAGGAGCTTCTGGCCATTATATTCGGATGTATAAAATTTCACCAATACCTCTATGGGCAAAAAGTGAAAGTCGAAACGGACCACCAACCTCTGATAACAATTTTTGAAAAATCTTTATCTGATGTACCTGTAAGATTACAGAGAATGATCATGAAATCACAAGCTTACGATTTGGAGGTTGTTTATAAGCCTGGAAAACAAATGTACATTCCAGACACGTTGTCGCCTGCACCCATTGATGATAATGCTCAAAACGACATCATTTCAAACATTGACGAAGAAATCAGAATACGTGCTAATTTTCTGGTACACAGCGTATCCATTTCGAAAGAAAAATTAGAATTAATCAAAAAACAAACATGTGAAGACGACGACTTAAAGAAAATCAAAGAATTCTGTATCAATGGTTGGCCTACCTGGTAAAAGTATACTCAAAATTTCGTAATGAGCTAAATGTAGTTGGTAACTTAATATTTAGAAACAGTGCTTTGGTCATACCAAAGAAATAAAGAAATGAAACGTTAAAACTAATTCATGAAGGGCATCAGGGGATTGAAAAATCCGAACGATTGCGTCTTCTGGCCTTCTATGAACAATGACATCGAACAAGTCATCGAAACTTGTGGGCGTTTTTCAAAAATGAACGCCAAAGAACTATTACTATCGCACGAGACCCAAAATTACTGTGGGAAAAACTTGGTATGGATATCTTTCAATGTAATCGATGCAAATTTTTGTTAATGTAATTGTAGATTATTACTCGCAGTTTATCGAAGTTGCAAAGCTCAACCGTTATTCAGCCTCAGAAATCATTGTTCATATTGAAAATATTTTCGCACGACATGGAATTCCCAAAAATATTATCTTACATAATGGCCCTACTTAATTTTGTCTCACGGAATACTGTCACAAGGTTTTGTTGTTGCTAATTATGAATTTTTATAAAAAAAATTGGAAAATATCTGATGGGGTTTTGAAAAATAAATTCTATTTCGTGGTAAAAAATCGAAACTGTGTCCAAAAAATCTTAAATGAAGAATTTGAAGATTTCGTAGCAATATGTAATTTTTTACATCGATCTGAAATCTTAATATCAGTTCAGGGTCAAGTTCAACTGTTGATGGGACAACTGGCAACGTCATTTCAACTCTAAATCATAAAATCAGGTCAAGGTTAACTGTTGACGGGTCAACATTCTTAAATATTCCTTAATATTTCAATTTAAAATCATGAAGTCAATCCAGAGTCAAAGTCAACTGTTTATGGGTCTGCTTTAAACATCTTTAATTTTCCTCAACATTTCAACTTAGAATCATAAAATCAACCAGGGTCAAAGTCAACTAATTGTTATTGACATGTCAACTTGAAATCTTAAAATCAATTCAAGGTCAAGGTCTACTGTTTTGATGAGTCAACTTCAAACATCTCTAATTTTCCTCAACATTTCAACTTGAAATCATAAAATTTATCATTCATAAAATAAGTCCACTGATGTCACATCTCTTAATTTTTCTCAACATTTCCACTTATAAATCATAAATCCTTCGTAAAATAAGTCCATTGATGTTTTCTCAGATCATAAAAATCTATCCACTGATATCAGTCCAATGATGACATCACACTGTTGACGGCCCAATATTAACATCTCTAATTTTCCTCAGCGTTTCAATTTAAAAATCATAAAATCCGCCCTTCATAAAATAAGTCCACTGATGTCACATCTCTTAATTTTTTTCAACATTTCCACTTGAAAATCATAAAATCAATTCTTCATAAAATAAGTCCATTGATATCTTTCCAGGTCATTAAAATCTGTCCACCGATGTCAGTACAATGATGATGTTACCTATGTTGACAGTGCACTAATAACATCTCTAATTTTACTCAATATTCCAACTTGAAATCATAAAATCAATCTTTCATGAAATAAGTCCGCTGATGCCTTTCCAGGTCATAAAAGTCTGTCCAGTGATGTCAGTCTAATTATGATGTCACACTGTTAACGGTCCTCCAATAACATCTCCAATTTCCCTCAACATTTCAATTTAAAAATCATAAAATGAATCCTTTCTAAAGTAAGTCCACTGATGTCTTTCTGGGTCATAAAAATCTGTCTACTGATGTCAGTCCAACGATGACATCACACTGTTGACGGCCCAATATTAACATCTCTTAATTTTCTTCAACATTTTGATTTAAAAATCATAAAATTCATCCTTCATAAAATAAGTCCACTGATGTCACATCTCTTAATTTTTCTCAACATTTCCATTTGAAAATCATAAAATTAATCCTTCATAAAATAAGTCCATTCATAACCTATCCAGGTCATAAAAATCTGTCCACTGATGTCCGTACAATGATGATGTCACCTGTGTTGACGATCCACTAACAACATCTGTAATTTTCCTCAACATTCCCACTTGAAATCATAAAATCAATCCTTCATGAAATAAGTCCACTGTTGTCTTTCCAGGTCATAAAAGTCTGTCCAGTGATGTCAGTTTAATTATGATGTCACACTGTTGACAGTCCTCCAATAACATCTTCAATTTTCATCAACATTTCAATTTAAAAATCATAAAATGAATCCTTCCTAAAATAAGTCCACTGATGTCGTTCCAGGTCATAAAAATCTGTCCACCGATGTCAGTCCAATGATGACGATTAATTGTTGACAATTTTCCATTAAACATCTTTCGATGTTGGCCAAAAAAAAAAGGTAACCTTTTGGCCAGGGGCAGCGGTGCGAAATTTTCATCACGATTTTCAAAACATGAGAAACAAACTTCATCGGTTTGTTTCACATTTCAGCTCTTAGGACAGATTCACCTATCCCATATGCGCTGGTTTCCTGTAGTGTGTGGATTTAGTAAAGGTGTATTTTTTTAGGCGTTTCAACTTTTCATCCCCATTTGGAACCCCCCCCCCTCCTCCCCTCCCCTCGCAGCTTTGAAAAAGGAAATTCTTTGGCCGATTCTTTTCTAATTTTTTTTCAGGTTTGTGGCCTGCATATCTCCCCTCCAAATGCAGATAGGGAATTGAAATTTGACGTACAGTTTTAGTACGAGTCGTAAATGTGCCTTTTGAGTGTTTCAATTATTCACTGTACCCTTGCGATTGTCTGCTCGCTGGATAGACAATTTGTCTATGTTGTTCTTTAGCTCTATAAAAATTAGGCTCAAGAAGCAACGCCTTACGATTCTTTTTTTTTAATTTTTTTTTTTTTTTTGTGCACTGTTAAGATGGCCCTTTATTCTAGCAGATGGCAAAAATTTCATTCTTTTTTCAACGTTGTTTGCCAACAAATATAACGCACTCGTGTGCGAGAATAATTAAGTATCAAGATAAGATGCCTGCCACGATAAGAAATTATTCTTGTAAAAATACCGAGATATGTGTAATTACGAGCCGCAATGAGTAGTACTAAAGTAATTACGAGTATACGCAGACGATTTTAGAGGTACCCTAAACGCGGAAATCTGTATACTGAAAGGCCAAAAGCTTACCTTAGCTACCTACTTGTATTATATTTTTACGCAGTATTTTTAAAAACGTACAGATCCGGTACAGTGTAAGTACATGGTACATTTATGTATATATATATGCGACTGAAAAACTGTCATAAAAACCGTCGTATATTTTCAAACTTGAAAAAGATCAAAAAGACACGAACGTATTGAGATATACTTGTAAATAAGTAAGCCCTTGCCTTCTTGGCGCTTCTGCTCGACCATATCATACGGCGATCTGCCTACGCTACGTGCTACGCCCCCCGGCCATCGCCATCGTTGTATATATCCAGATCCCACATACAATAAATACATTACATGCATGTAGATGTACACGTCTGTATCTCTCTCAAGTACACGTTTATAATTATAATGTAAAAATACCGTACAATTAAACGACGCTCGTCCTTTTTATACGCTATGGTAAGCTGCACCGTAAAAAATTTGTATTTGGTTTTATTTTCTAGCCTATTAAGCTGCTGCCTTGCAACACGTACCAAAAGCTTACTACTGCGTATAATGATAACGTAACGTAACGCACCCATTATTATATTAGTGGCTGCTTTTATTTTGTTCTTTTTTCACACTTTATTTACCATGTTATTATACTCGTATATGTATACGTTAATTATTTCAAAAACGTAACATGAAAAAGAATTAAAGAATAAAAAAAAAAAAAACGAAGAAACGAAGGAAGAAAAACAAGACCTCTCACATACAAGTACGCATACCCCATATTATAACGTGATGCACAAACGAGCAATTAAAATAATTTAGATATACGTAGATTGGTGCACTCGACAAACCGTATCGTGCATAACAAACGTGAAAAATTGGAAACTGCATCGGATGGATAAGATTGTCATGGATTGCGTTCTTTTGTACCCTTTGAAGGTATACTTTTAGCGTTTAGCGATTGAACTCGTGAACCCTAAAGGGCACCTGCGCTGCGGTCAAGATGAATGATTTTGGCCCTGTCATGAAAATTTGAAAACTATCGTGAAACATTTTTGTACGCTCGGAAGAAAAAATTTCGACCCAAAAAACTTGCACCTTCTACCCTACTTATCTTCTCCATATTGTAGTGAAAATCCAGCTATTTCTGATTGAAAACCAGTAATCCTAAAGGTGTGTTCATGCTACAAAATGAAAAATGTGTACGGGAAGGAGGGGACCATGCATCAGAATTTTTTCAAAATGCTCTAGTCAATAGATGGGAAGAAATGAACAAAATCATATTTTAAAACTTTATCACTCGAAAACCAAAGAAAGTACTCCTGGAATTTTTTTCGGTATTTCGAGTTGCGGGTCATAGCAAAAATTGCAATAAACCCTGAAAAATTGGGAAATTTTGAATTTTTTCCCAATAAAATTGAACTGAAATTAATCAAAACCGCCATCGTTCGGTTCGTTTTTCTCTGTTTTTCCCCTCTCGTGAGCTTTAACTTGGCAATTCAACATACGTATTCCCTAATTTCTGGGTCTTTTCTCTGGCATGGCTGTGAATCATTCTCAGTCGGAAAATTTCGTTCAAGCTCCCAACACTGCTGGGCCCTAAATTTTCCAAAAAATTCATAATTTGGTCAATATATTTTTTTTTTTAAATACATTTTTTCCGATAATTTTAACCCTTGCTTGGTTCAGGCATCTTCAGTCTTACCAGTGAAACATGATTATTCTAAAAAAAAAAAAAAAAAAATCGAGTTGATAATATCATAATTGTCATTGGCATTTTTATAGCAACCTCTCCACCGTTCTGAAAAAAATTGCTCCGCTTTTGATGATAGATGAAAAATAGTAAAGGTGGGAATGACTTGAAGTCGAAATTTTGGCATGTCCAAAATTTCAAGCAATAGTCGAAAATAACTGTCGAGGGACGGGAGGGGGCGAAAAATTCTACTTCTTGTACCCTTTGGCAAAGAACTGAAGGTTGAACAACATAGTATACAGGATGAATGATAATATTCGGAGGAGGGGGGGGGGTACACCAGACCTTGTGCATTTCAGGTAACAAATTTTGCGACAAGGTCCTCTAGAATTTTGATTGTAACTTTTGAACAAAAAGAGTAAATTTTTTCCTGTTCGTCCTAATTTGTAGAGGAAAGCCTGGCAAATAATTTGAGAGCAAGAAAATGATAATTGGGTGATAGGAGAAGAATAAATGAGTTATATGTGCAAAAACGTGTAAAAAAAAAATCTTGCAAAATTTTTTTTTCGAAATATTTTTAAAAAATTCGAGGTAACATGCCATTATTATGCTTTGAGAATATAGCCCTGAGTTTGCTCTTTCAAAATGGTTCTCTTCTTTAGGTCCCTATCAATCTTATTTTTCAAGTTATAAAGTATTAAAACCAAAAATAATACAATAAAATCATTGGAAATTTATTACAGGTCTGTTTTGAGTTCTTTATTGGATCTTTTTGCAATCGCCAAGCTGATCCATGAGTATAAAAATATTTATAGTTCTTTTGTTTTTTCTAAATTTTAAGCGAACGAGTGTACGAAAACGTAGATATAAAAGGTATAAAAAATAAAATCAAAAAAATCAAAATCAAATTTTATAATCTGATTTTAATTTCAAATCAATTTTTTACTAAAATGATGACCCCAAAAATGTGGAGCTTCTACTGCGATGTATCTGTCGACCTTCCACCCCGAAAAGAGATTGGTTTGCATCACTTTCCGATTGCAAAGCTGATCCAATATGGAACTCAAAAAGGACGTAATAAATTTCGAATGATTTTATCGTATCCTTTCTGGTTTTAATACTTTTCAACTTGAAAAATAGGAGTGATAGAGACCTGAAGGAGAGAACCATTTTGAAAGAGCAAACTCAGAGTCATACTCTTTAAGCATAATATTGGCATGTTACTTCAAACTTTTTTGAAATATTTCGAAAAAAAATTTTTGCAAGATCGTTCAAAAGTTACAATCAAAATTCTAGACGACCTCGTTGCAAAATTGACTTCCTAAAATTAAAAATTAAATTTTCCATACAGCAGCAATGAATCTCCAGACAGGTAGGCAACCATAATAACGCACATGTACCAGGTCTGGTGCACCAACCCCATTGATATTATCGTCGTCCACCCCTGAAACACCCTGTACAATAAAAAAAAAAAAAAAACGAGCGATGCTTTTCCAGCCTAATTTTCGTAAAATAATATAATTATGTGACAGGGGTGGGGGGAGGGGCAGTTCAACGAGGGTAAAAAGTTGACACCACCAAAAGGCACATCTAGGACCTATACTAAATTTACACGTCAAATTTCAACTTGCAGCTCGATTTGGAGTGGGTTTATGCGAGGAACAAACACGAAACATGAGAAAATCCGCCCAAAAAACCCGCATTTTTGGGCCTGCAAGGGGGGAGTGGGGCGCAATGAAACTGAAAAGTCGAAATACCCAGAAGGCGTATCTACGACTCCTGCTAAGTCAACTTCCCGGCTCAATTTAGAGGGGTGATGGGAGAGGATAAACAGCCCTTTTTTTCATGGTCGTAAGAGAGAAAAGCCCTCATATCTTCCCGTCCTAATTGACCTAGAAGGCTGATTTACGGATATGCTGTACAACTTCGAGTCCTCTATTGGTTGGTTTAAAAGTGGACAATTTTATGCGCGAATTTACCCCCTCAGCACGCCCCCCTCTCGGAAATTTGTCCCGACTGAATTTTGATCCGAGATCATCCTTACTCCAGAGTATCAAATTCGTCAACAATTGAAGTCCATTTTTCAAATTTTTCGGTGTCGAGCCGAGCAAGTGATTTTTAGGTTCGGGCGATGAAGGGGAAATACACATAAAAATAAATACCTAGCATGACCGAAAATGGTCGTTAATATTGTAGGACCCTGGAACGGATTGTTTTGACACCACCCCCCCCCCCTTCACATCCGCTGTTGGTCGATAGATCGTAATAGCCTGGTTTTCATTAAAAATATGACATTGTAGAAAGACCCTAGTTTCTCAACCTAATTAACTTGAGAGACTCGATGCTACTACATTGATTTATTAAGTATCACTAATTTTAAATTAGTCCTTTATTTGCAGTCTGCAGTCTGCTTTAAGCATTCACATCCTTTCGTATAGGCTTGAAAAAGGTCAGCTTTGTGGGTATAGTTCGTGTGTCTCAGAAGCTATCTGCAAATTGGTCGAGTATTTTTATCAACGAGCGAACGTTAGCAAAATATTTTTCAAATTTTGGTTCATTCGTGTAGTAGATAATTTGTTTAGCAGGTAAAAGCAAGATCACTGTTTATCCGTCTGTGTTATGGAAGTAGCAGTGACGTAGCTAGGAGGGGGGGGAGGTATTGGGCAAAGATTCCCCGGGCGGCAAATTTTTAGAGGTGGCAATTTCAGAACAGAATTCACAAAAAATAAGGTTT
>FIZR01024831.1:0-23662 GCA_900060175.1 Ferrisia virgata | reverse complement strand
TCCAACACATTCAACAATCGAACTGGCAAAATCTATGGAATTCCAAAACAAATAACAAGCTCTTCCTTCACAAAAAAAAACGTCCTCTCGTGGAAAAAACTTTCACTCCTAAATCGTTCAAAAGAAATAATCATCACTCGCCTTAGAATCGGCCATACTGAACTCATCCACAGCCACTTGTATCCCAAAAACCCCGAACCAATGTGCCAGTTTTGCAACTCTGAGCCCACCCGAACCCATCACTTTCTCTTCTTTTGCCCTTCTCTAAAACATGAAAGACAAACCTTGCACATCTCTGAAATCCCTCCAACAATCCCAAATTCATTAATTGAAATGAAAAAAATCCTCCTACCAATCAGAAGACTCAACCTGAGCCACCAAATTTAAGTTCCCACCTTCTCAATCTACTCAACACTGGGCGTAAAAATCTGGAAATTATACACGCCCAGTATAACAAAAATTAAACAAAAAAAAAATGTTATTTCTGGGCAAGAAACAACGTTTGACCTAAATTCAAGGTTCCCACTGGATATAAAAAGACGAAAAAACCCGGTGGCATAGCCAGAAGTGATGTTCAAATAAAAAAAAAGCACAAAATTTGCACAAATTTCTTGAAAATTTTTCATGTTTGCTCGAGAGCTTGAAAGTTGAATGCTCCATTTTTATAAACAAAAATATATGAAAATTCACAAAGGAAAAAAAACAGAAATTTTCAAATCTTTGCTCGGAATTTTTTTTTAAATTTTAGTTCTGACCTTGCTAGGAAAACGCTTTTTTAAAAAATTAATCGGTTTTGGGAAAAAGTCCTGAAAAAATTACAAAAAAAGCACGAATCTGCATCCTTGAATTTTGACGGGAATTAGAAATCTTGTAAATTTTCCACCGGCAGAAGTTATCCGAAGGAATTTTTTTGGATTTTCAAAATTACATAATTATTTGGGGGTGAAAATCTCAAGTCAAAACATTTTTCCTCAGGCATGTACTTATAGCGGAGAAATTTTTTCAACATTTTACAACAGTTTGCGTCAAAATCCTTTTCAAAGTGAATCTGGGGTGTATTCACTTTAGGAAAAAAATTAGCGTATATGCTATTTAAATTAAGTATAAAAAAAAGTATTGACCAATCAGATTTTGTCGTTTCCAAAAGATTCGCTCGAGTCAATTTAGACAAAAAATTTATGGTAGGTGCAATGTCAATGGTAAACAAAATCATTTTTATTTTTTCTAACATCAAATCTTCTTCCCAGTCGGTAATTATTTTAATCTTCAAAGTTGAAGCGAACGAATTTACACAAAATGAAAGTTTGTCGATACTTTAAAAATAAGGTATACACTAATTTGTTTCCAAAGTGAACGCAACCCCGTTCTCATTGAGGTCATCACATTAGCACTATGTCTGCGTAGGTCTGGAAAACAAATACTTCAGTTTCAGGAGTTTTTTTTTTCGTTCCTATAAATAAAAAAATATCTAAAAATTTACCATCCGTAGATTTCAAGAACCTACTTCCAAGGTACCCATACCAATAACTCTAGTAGCATGTCGCAAATAAAATTAATTCTGCTAGATTGATTTCATTCAATCATGAAATATCCTTCCACCATTTCTATACCTTCCAGAAAATTAAAAAAAAAAAATAATAACATTGCTGCACTGCCACTCTTATTATAGATAATAATAAAACAGGGTTGGATTCATTTTGGGAAGAAATTTGTGTGCACTTTATTTTTAAGGTAGTCAACAAATTCATTCATTTCAGGATTAAATAATTACTGGTTGGGAAGAAGATTTGATGTTAGAAAAATTGATTTTGTTTACCGTTGAAATAATTCACCCATTGTTATTACCTGGCATAAAATCGCAATGATATTGATGAAAAATTGAAAATCTATGTTGTTTTGAATTTTTGAAAATCATTTATTAATGTTTGCAATGGTGAGAGCTCAATTTAAATTGAACGGACTATGAAAAATGATAACAAAAGTGAATATTTTGTCCAAAATTAAAATCATTGGTTACGTCTCATGAATAAATATGTACTCATCAACCATATTCAAAAATCGTTAATTAGCGATTTAGGATGATCTCTAACTGACCCAAATCTTCGATGTTTTGATTACATTGAAAATAGTTGGTTCCTAATGCTCTCTAATTCGAATAACTTCTTGAACTATTTCAAAGTTGATTTTAAGCTCGATAGAGTTGATTTTAAAAAATTTTAAACGCTATAAACCATCTACAAATCACACAGCTTCGAATGGTATAATTTACGAAGTGCTACGAACAGTGGAACTTCCATTTATAATATCGATATAGATTCTATCACCTGCACATTTCTTGGAAAAATACCACCTCTTAGCTCTGAGTCTAATCGAGTTATGATACGTACCACTATAATAGAATTTGTCAAAATATGTAACATACGTACCTTGAAAAAAAAAATGTATAGTAAGTAAAGCTCCTCTACACGTGCACAAACATACCTATGTATTTTTTACAACATTCGAGTATATATAAGTTGGTTTATGTAGGTAATATACCAAATTCTAGGTACTTTGCTTATTCGCCCTATAACGCACTACTTTCTATTTCTCTTTTCGTGTTTAAAATTTAATACGTTATTTATGTTCGTATATAGGTAGTAACTGGTACTCGGTTCTCTTCTTATATACTTCTACATGTACGTACATTACCCATCCTATCATCCTCGAAAAAAGAGGAGGGGGAACGAATACCAATTTTTTTCCATCGTGTATTTTTTTTTCAGTAGCTCTATTTTTAGTACTAACTTACTATATATTATAGCATATCGTGTTTATGGTAAATTTCGTTTCGATGAAATGGCTGACATAAAGTAGAATTTTGCCTTTGAAATTACAACCAAATGGTTATGTTATGCACATCAACCAACCCTTTTTTCACCGTATCACACAAAATTAATAATGAACAAACTTTAAAATATTCATAAGAAAAATAAGAACTGAATTTTTAACGAAAGTAAATGCACTAACTTGAGGAATACCGGCTACATGGCGAACGAGGTAATGAAGAAATGTAGAATTTTGCCAACGAACAATTAAGTCTTAAACGTGGACGCTAAAGAGTAACACCTAAATCACGCAGATCTGTTTCCAGATAATTTTGGTAAAATGAGGGCTGGCTGGAGCTGCAGTATTTTTTTTCTCCATCGAGACAGCTATAGCAATAGAAAATGCGGTTATGGACCGAAATTTACCTACAGCAGCAATTACAACAGCAAGATTTATCAAATATAGGGTACCCGCACTAGTTTGTGATATATTTATTTTCAACAATCAATGTTAAGGATTTTGTCTATCTGAAAACGAATATCTATTTTTCCCTGTGATCTATGCAAACTTGGCTGTTTATAGATATCTCAACATTTGATCTGTGGTATACCGTATAGGAAAGACTGCTGTTTGAAAATTCAGTTCCACAAAGTCAATTAAATCATCAGTGTTTCTAGTTAGACCGCCGTTTTTTACACTACAGGTTGTAATAATGAGTTTGAAGTTATTTGTGGTTGAAATTTTTTAGAAATCGTTGATTATTGTTCAAGAAGGTGTTAGGTATGAAGAAAAGTAAGTATCGCATAATTTAATACCTATTAAATATTATTTTTTCTCATTTATTTGAACTAGTACAACGAAATGTTTAAAATACTAGTTTGTTATAAGTTGTCACAAATTAGAGTATGTTAAAAATTTTTATATCACTAGTTTGTGACACTATTCATCCACAACTTTTACAATGCTTTAGTTCAGATAAAAAACAACAGAAAACAAAACCAAAGCTGCAGACAACGGTGAAGAAATCAAAATCAAAGTTAAAAAGGTTGAATTATTCACCAAAAAAATTAAAGGCAGCTTTGAAAGAAATAGAAAGTGGTTCAAATGTTTCTGTGGTCAGTGGCGATTTCGGCATGCCTAGAACCACATTAATTTATAAATCAACCGGAGAAAGGCCAAGAGAAATGTATGTTAAGTATGTTTATTATTGCTTTCAAAACGATGTTTTATGGGTAATAACTTTCTATACTGATGTGGTTCTATGATTAATAGGAAACGAAATTGAAGCACAGATTCATGATTGGGTTCTACAAGTCGCTCGCCAGGGTTTTCCAGTTACAAAAACAGGGTTCTTATTTACAGAAAAACAACTTTTTTACAATGGATTCGGACAAGCAGTCAAAACTTTTGACTAAGAAAAGGGGCCTGAAAGAAGATGGTTCACAAGTTTTATGGATCGACACCCTGAATTATCGACGAATTGAAAGATAATCTTGAAATTTTCAAAGATAAGCGTAGAGTGTTCAATTGCGACGAGACAGCCTTTTTTTTACATCCCAAACGAGAACCAGTTATTGCTGAAAAAGGCTGTAGAAATGTGTACGATGTCAGTTCTCATTCAAATAAGGAAAACTTGACTGTTTTAGTTACGGGAAATGCAATTGGGAATCTATCCCCAACAATGTTGCTGCATTCCTTCGAACGCATTCAAATTGTAATGGTCTCAGCTGCACCTGCTCATTGGGCTCTTGGTAAATCCCCAAATGGTTGGATGAATTGTGAATCCTTTCAACTTGAATCGCATCCAGCAACATGGTAGCAGAGCTTGGTTTGGTCTACTGGCCTTGGTAGCAGAGCGTGGTTACAACCCATGGACTGCCACTAGTTATGTAGATCACAACCAAGCTCTGCTACCATGTCAGATGCGATCTTTGGTGCTAAAAAATGTCATTTTAGTAACATAGTCGCGATCATTTATCTGCTGTAAATGTTGTAAAGGTTGAATTTCCGCCATATTGCACCAAAAAAAAGGTGTAAAGTGACTGTGAAATAAATAAATATTATCACTTGGCGAATGGTTTAGGTTTAGATGTTGTGGCCAGAGTACAGGATCTTCTATTCAACGTGCCAACTGGTCAGCCCTTCTCTGCTTTGAAACAACGCAATATCAACGAATATGAACCACCTAACACCAAATAAATTCCGAGGCATGATTATAGACTAAAATTGAATCACGACTGAGAACGTTTCAAAATACAGGAAATATTCATCTCTGCACACGGAACTTTAACCAAGATCCATTGAAAAACCTTTTCAGAATGATCAGAACGTTTAGAATACAAAATAATCAACTACGAGATTCTTCACTAAGAACCTAATATCTTTACCCTCTTCACATCATTAATAAAAGATAGCTATTATACGAATAGTACCTATTATTAATAACAAACAACAACAACAACAAGACGAATAAAACGTACCGTATCAACGCCTTCGCCACGTACACAATACTACCGCTATCCTCATTCCATCGCTCAAACTGCGTAATAAAATGGTAATGTTCGTAAAAGCTCGAACCGAAAGAGTAAAGCTTGAAAACAAGAAAGAGAACGGGTGAAAGGGAACAGCAGGCAGTGAGTAAAACACGTTTTTCAAGAAACGAAGACTTAAACGTAGGTACTCGGGATTTGAAAAATATAGCGTCATTTTTAGCCAAGGCACACACATAACAAATATAGAAACCGTTTCGAGATAAATATTACTTTAATACGCGAAACGGCGCGAGTAAGGTTTGAATTTTGGATGACTTGCGGCGTTATTTGTTTGAGCAAAAGTACGAAAGGAATAAATACGCTTACGCGTATACCTTTCTACTTTCGGCGGTGTGTAAGAGAAAGAGAGATGGCAAAAAAAAAGAAAAGAAAAGAGAAGACTTAAGGACGACACGAGGCCAAGCGAGGAAGGAAGCAAAGCGCGAAAACGTAGTCGTATACTATATAACATTTACGTGTACATATTTTTAAAATCTACCAGCAGCATTTTGCTTCGCTTCGCATCGCATCGCAACGCGTGTATCTCACCTTTTTCCTTGCTTTCTTTCTTATTTCAATTCACACTCCATCTCCGCGCCTCCTTTTTCACTCTCGTTTAAAGTAATCGCCGGTACGATTTTTCAAAAATGAAGTACTTCGGCTTGTACGTCGTTTCGAATTACCAACCCACGAATGGTTACTACTAAAGACTGAGGTTTGACTATGGTTCGTTCAAGTGCGAAGCTTCCAGCCACTAAGAGAAAGAGAGCGAGTCAAAGGGAGCCAAAAAAAAAAAAGCTGAAAAAAAAAGACTAACGGCCGTCGATCAAGTATCTACGATAGAGTAACTCGTTTACGCGGGGTATTTTCCATTTGTTAAATTAGGCGTGTTGCCGATTGCCTTCGCTTCTCTTTCTCCTGCCTCATGTTACTCTACGTTCTCTTCTCATTCTACCGCTTCTTCATTTAGTGTACTGCAAACGGCTTGCTAATTAATTTGACCGATTGGAGAGAGCGAATTTTAAACGAGGATTGAGGTTTTCGTCGGTGGTAGGTACCGTACGCGACGACCACCGTCGGTCGCCAGTTAAATACAAGAGACGAATGGTTGATTCGAGGTCGACATTTAAGACTCGTGCCACTCACAGCAACACTTAACCATTTCTCTGTACACTTTATACACCGGGATACAAAGGTATTAAATTTTATTTTGGTACGTTTTTTTTTTTTTTTTTTTCATTTTTAGAAAGCAATTTTCAATTTTTTTCAACGAAAGTAGAATTTTTCAAATATTAAAAAAAATAGAGCACTTAAAATCAAAATCATGAAAAAAAAAAATGATGAAAAATCGTCGTGAAAAAAATTGTCCCGTTTAATATTATCCTATTCGATAAAATTAAAGGACACGAAAAAGCACAGGGATGATTCTCGATGGTGGTGTATGTTTCTTTCACATACATATAACACTATATCATCACACAATATAACTGTAAGCAGCAAAAGAGAGTCAGATAGAGGCGAGTAAGAGGGTTAAATATGTATACAAGGGAATACGCGCAGGAAGAATCGTTTAAATGATATACAAAAATGTATCCGGTAGACTTTATAATATACATATAGAGAGAGGTACCTACGCGTACGTATCTTTGCCGTAGGCGAGAAAAAAATATATGACGAAGGTGTGTGCGAGAGAGGAAAATAAAAGCAGAAGAAGAAGCAGGGGAAAAAAAAACTTTCTCACGAAACGCATTTCGTGTAACAATTTGAAGCGGTGGTATTAGGGTAGTGTCTAAATCGTTTACGTTAGAAAGCACCGGGCTCGTTCGAATGGAAGTTGTTCGTTTGAATTTCAAATTAGAATTTAAAACGTTGTAAAAATTGCGTGTCGGATTTATCATAGTAAGAAGTTCTTAGCTTATATTCCCTGCACCATCGTATTCTGCGCGTCTGTCATCGCGTCAAGAGCTGGTGATAGTGGTACGAATATTATACATGGTATAGGTACATACAATATCATTTATTGTGAAATTACTCACAACCCTTCCCCCTCCCCGTCTAAATGATTATCTTCCTGGTTAATTCTACAACTGGAACTGAAAAAACTGAAACTAAAACTGAAAAAAAACGATCAAAACTTAAACTGAAACTGAAATTTTTATTAGTCTCAATTTCAGTTCTTAATTTTTTTTTTTTTTTTTTTCATTACTTTTATATTGTAATTAATTTAGTTTAGGGGAGTGTGGGGAGCACTTGAACATGGGGAGGATTTGGACAATGCTCGATTTAACATGGTTAAAAGCCATCTACGGAGGCGAAATTTCTGTGAAATATGACAACCATGTATATCTATATCCATACCTAATCGGATGTACCTTGGAATTAGTTGTTTACTGATAACAGATAATTTAATTTTTTCCAGTAAGATTTTCAGCAATTTTAGCGTTTTACAATTTTTTATTTTTCAAATTCTGTCTTTTCAGATGGCATAAAGAAGTAATCGAGATAATTACTTTATAATATGAGGTTTACTATGCATACTAACACAAAGTGAATGTTGATAGAATAACTGGGCTCTGAGTAATTGGCGATTTTCTAAAAAAGGAGGTGTGAGAGGATTTGAACATTTTTGTAGAATATTTGAATGACATTTTTCCCATCTTATTTTTCAGAATGCCGCGATATTATAAGCGAAAGAAAGACCTAATAGACGTAGAAAATATGCAGGCAGCCATTCGAGCTTATCAAGCACATCCAAACATTGGTTTTCGTAAAATCGTACAGCAGTTTGGAGTTTCAAAATCAACCTTATCATATAGAATCGGCAATATAAAAGGGCTCTAAACAGAGCTTAATGATATCGTTGATGGTTCCCTTACGGCTACCAGATGATCTGGATTGGTATTTGGTGGAGAGAAACATAAATATAACACTAGACAGATATTTTCCGATCAAGAAGAGGCTATTCTCACTTCTTATGCCATAAAAGCTCCTCAGCTCAACTTGGGGCTCACTGTCTCAAAATTGCGTGAATTAGCTTATCAATTTCTGGTTTCATCAGGTAAAACTGTACCGGATTCATGGGTAAACCGCCAAGCTACTCTTGATTGGTACAATGGCTTTATGCATAGGCACCGAGAATTAAGCGTTCGAAAGCCAGAAAATACTAGTGTGGCTCGGATCAAAAACTATAATCGCGAAAACGTTAACCAGTTCTTTGACAATTACTTGGATGTGTGCATCAAACACAAATTTAGCCCAATTCAAATTTATAACTTCGATGAAACATCGATCAATACAGTTTTACCACCGCCAAAAGTCATCGGACATCGTGGCCAGAAGCAGATTGGTCAAGCTACTTCTGCAGAGAGAGGAACATTGATCTTTGCTGGGTGTTTCATCAATGCAATGGAATATTCAATTCCTCTAGTTTTCCTTCTACCCGAACGCCTGAGAAAAACTCGTAAGAATTCAGGTATCGAATTAAATTCAAAACACGAAATTCCGGATGGTCCGCAGGGAAATCGTGGTATTTTTACATCGAATGGATGGATGACCAATGACGGATTTTTAGTAACTTTGGAACATTTTCAAAAAAATACCAATGCCAGCCTGAATATGAGAGTATTATTATTAATGAATAATCATTCGTCTCACTGCTGCTCGGAAGCTATCACTTATGCTCGAGAAATCGGAATTTCCTTACTGATATTCCCTCTGCATCTAACGGATAAGATGCAGCCATTGGATGTTGAAATGTTTGGCCCACTGAAAAAAGCACTGGATGTGACGAATAAAGACAGACTTGATAATGATCCAAATAAGGTAACAGACAACAAGGAACTTCCTTCACTGGTGAAAAAAGCTTATTCGGCAGTGTTTACTCAGGACAAAATTAAGTGTAGTTTCAAAATCACAGGCTTATGGCCAATTAATCAACTCAAATATGCAATTTGTTTCGTGTTACTTTTTCGCGTGTAGGTATAGCTTGAATGGTCAATAAGGCACTTATGAGCTTTGAATAAATTTTTTTACACTTATTCTTTCATTTTTATATTATGACACCTTATTTTTTTTTTTCTGGGTGGACGAGATTGGGACAAGAATTTTGACTTGCTTAGAAAAAAAATTCAAAAAAAATATATAAAATTATTGTAGGGTCCCAGAATTTTAGAAAGAGTTAGGGGAAGGTTCAACGTATTGTTTAAGCTATTTTCGACGCATTTATCTTACACAGGCTTTAGTTGGTGGCGGATTAAAAAAATTTTCGATTTTAGGTTCCTTTGCCCTTATTAGCGTAACATGTGGTACATGGGTATTTTAATTGTTTTAATTAATGAATTAAACTTTTTTGTTTTGATTTTAATACCCATAGAAATACGTAGGAAAAGAGCAAATCTGGCACAAACTGTAACGATGTTACAAAATTTGAAATTCATAGAATTGTTGTTAGATAAATCTCATTTAATATGAAGTAAACATATTATTAATCAATAGTTTTTACAAAATCTCCTCTTATAAGGCTACAAAAAATATTTAACGCCTCATCATGACACGAAATTTGGTAAAGCCAACGAGAACCATCTGAAATTTACCATTGAATCAAAATACGCCAGCATAAAAATTTATAAAATACATAAATTTTCTTTTTTCATTCAATTTAGACAGAAAAACATATACTATCAAAATTTTTCAGAATGTTCAAATAATCTGCAATAATGAAAAAACATTGCAACAAGTAGTTCGCGAACATAGCCAACGAATGGAGAATTCAATCACAGCAGAACACCGTCTTCTTGGATTTTTGTCCGCATCAATGAAATAAATCAAACCGTTATAAATCTGTATCATAATTCACGTTGAAGTTGAACATCGTAAAATTGCTAACAATAAAACATAGAAATACCATTATCTCGATACCGTCCCGTCGATATTTGGCGGCATATACTCGTATCAAAGACTCAGATTGGATTTACTCATCATTCCAAGGATCAGTCGTGCAGCCTCCACAAAGGTACGCTTTATGACTCTGCACGCTTCGTGGTAGACAACTATCCTTTCACATGAGCCATCAATTGTTGCTGTAGTCACAACAGAAACATCGCATCGTTAGATTCAAGTATCAATGTTACGACTTTGTATAATATCACAAGCCACCAAATCAAGTACCATATTACGAAAGAATAATCGCTCTATTACGACACACAATAACGTTACAGCAAAAATAATCTTCGATGACTCGAACAAACCAATACGTTGTCTATGTTCGGCAAAGTACCGACAATTTCCTGCTAATTATGGGTCAATTTCCAATCACTGTGTCATTTTCCATCATTTCACAGATGCATTATATGCACCTTATCATATAGTACAGTCAAGGAAAAATGAGCACCAGTGAAAACACCCGAAACTTGTCTGAAATAAAGCCAACCAATTAACGCTTTAGTTCGAGCCTGCTGGTTGGTTTATTTTCCGTAGAACATACTTCTTTTTTAATCACTCAACACCATAATGAGCACTTCATGAAAAACCATAATACCGACGATGGACATTTCGTTGACTTTCCAAGCACGTTTCATTGATGAGGCGATTAATTAAAATAATCACGTATTTGCCCATCTTTAATCTGAAACCTTCCACCCGAAAAATTAATAAAATTTCTCATCCGTAACCTCTCGAAATATACTCCTGGCGCAGAACCACAGAGACTCCTACTAAAACGTTGTTTTTGGTATTTTTTTTTTTTTTTGTGACTCGTCCTATCTAATAAAATCATGAGCGGTTTCAACATTCCATGGACTGAAGAACTATGCTATGCTGATGTGACGACATATGTACAATGTGTCGACACTTTTCTAGCTAAAATTAAAGCAAAGAGGAAGAACTGCAAAGGATCCTAGAACCACCAGAAATAGTAAAATACTCGATAATTCTTTTGAAAATATCAAAGATTTTGTTTATTTTCATCAAATGTAAAATTTCCAAATTATTTACCTCGTGAAGAAAAATATGATCAAATATCACGCAGTCTAATTATAAGAACGAAAGGAACCAATGAGAGATGAGTAAGTTATGTGATATTCTCATCGTCGCATATTTTTTCACAATAAAAGGAAATTACCTCAATCTACTGTTTTTATGGATACCTTCTACTCTCTTGTTTCATTTTTTCACTTTTCATTCATCAAGTAAATGCGCCACATCATCGTGGAAAATTCCTACATTACGAATAATAACTTCATTACGAAATATAGAAATGATGAACGAAACATCTCATTCGTATGTTTATTTTCAAATAACATATTTACGTACACTTTTGACAAGACTTTGAATAAGATCTTTCATTTGGCTACTTAAAATGACGATTATAAAATTTCATGAAAAAGAAAGCCCTGTGATGAAAACTTACTCGAAGCTCGAGTAACCCTGAAATTTTAAAATAACGTTATCCTTGTATCAGCATTATTAAAGGGCAATGAAGTTCTTAGAATTTCTATCGTCAAATACACAGGCATGTTTCAAAATTGTTAAAAGAAGTCCAACACACACACACATGAATACGTACTCAGAACTAACCATGCCAGACACTACATTACACTACATTCTGTGAAATTCATTTATGGGATTGAACATACAGAAAAACTATTTTCAGGTAAACTTCAAGATAAGATCAACTAAAACTCATCTTATAAGGCAGTGGATTTTTTTCCCAAAGAAAAAATACTCCTCTAGATACTATTTATGAGAGTGAATCTACATGGAATAAGCACAAAATCGAATCAGAATTTGGGGTACTCGAGTCGACCATTTCTAAAAAAAAAAAAAAATCTACTAGAGGCCATTCAAACAGATTAAAGCAAGGTTTCGTGTAATTTCTAGCTGGACAATAAGAAATATGAAAGTTGATTGCCAGTAAGTAACGTACCACTGGTTATTTTCAGTCTGATTTTCTATATCATATTGTCAATGAAACCCAGACCAATATGGTCTATCGACGTACAGCGGATGAGGGGGGGAAGAGAGGTAATATCAACAAAATCTGTTTAGGGATCCTAGAAGACCATTACAACCATTTTTGGCAATACCAGATATTTATATTCATTTTGTTTATTTTTTTCCCCGAGACCTAAAATCATTTGCTCACTTCGATATCAACCAAAATTGATGAAATTTGGGAAATAGACTTAAATTGACGACGGATTTGATACTCTACAGTAAAGTTGAACTCGGTTCAAAATTCAGTTATGCTCTAATTTGAGGGAGGAGTGCTGAGGGGCTAAAATCACAAACATAGTTTCTTTCTGAGCCAATCGATAGGCAATCCAAAATTGCATAACCTATCCAAAAATCAGACTCCTAAGTCAATTAAAGGGAAAATATGAGGATTTTTTTCCTTCATGACGTTGAAATAGAGCTGCTCCTGCTCTATCACTCCTCCAAATTGAGGTAGGAAGTTTAAACTCGGTATGAAGACTGAGTAGGGACCATAGATGTGCTTTTTGAATGTTTCGACTTTTCAGACCCATTGCTCCTCGTGACAGCCTAGAAATATTGTTTTTTGGACGGATGATGACTCGCCTCTAAATTGATCTAAGGTGTTGAAATTTAGTATAAGTCTTAAATGGGCCATTATGGGATTTCAGTTATTCACTATAATATCTATTTGTACCCCTACCACTGTTCAAGACAAAACATCTCATAGCACTACTTTTTCTATTCCACGAGTAGACAATTCCATTATCTTCTTAATTCATGAAAATTAGGCTCATCGCGATGCCTTTTTTCCTTTTCATTCTTATCACACTCAGCAATACCTCTATTTGAGCAAGGATCATTAAAAATCAAATCAAACTGTTCCAAGATCCTGTGCCAGTATTACAAGCAACTAAATAAGCACAACATTGCGCAGTGCCCAACCAAGTTAAACCTAGAACGTAGATGGAAGAACTTCCCAACACTCAACCCATTGTCGACAAGAGAATCCATAGATTCGGCTCAATCAGTCAAAACCCCCACATCAAATAACGAAAACCCTAATGAATCTGGTTCTGACTCTACAAAAAAAAGTCGAGTGGTAATACTTTTTCAATACCTTGTTTTGAAATCAACCATATCGTTAACATAGCAATGCAACATATGGTCGTTTTCAAAAAAAAAAAAAAAAAAAAAGTACCAGGTATATATTACTTATTATTACCTATGGTAATTTTTTTCCGCTATTGAAACTTTCGCTAATTAATAACGTGCTTTTTATTTATTTTTTATTTTTTGTTTTACAATACGCTACGTTTTTTTTTCAACGCCAATTAAACGTAACGACAAATGTTGGATTTTTTCCAAATGTAAAATCGCGTCTACTGTCGTTACCATTACAGTGTAGCGTGTACATTGCCGCAACTACTACTTTCCGGGCCACCTACTTCAGAGCTCGACTATTGGTCGTTTATGTTTATACGAGAAGAATTTTTCCGCCAATTATTTCGATAATGTTTTGTTTTTATTTAACTAATCTCCGACCGTAATGCAAATACAGACGCGTTAATAATGGAAGGTTATTTTTCATCGTTTCTTTCTATTCGCCTCTTTTTTCTTGTAATGTGTGGTTTATGTTTTTTCTTTCTGCTTTGTTTTGTTTTAATGGTTGTCTCGTTTGAAATGCTATCATTACTTTGTCTTACTTTGCATTATGTGTGCCTGTGCGTATATTTTATCGCCAACTATATCGTCGTTATGACGTGAATGCCTAATTGAATTAAATAAAGATCATATGGTTTATGAAAATCATACTGTACAAAGCGGGGTGACCAGGGAGAGTTGTAATGGTTAAAAATAGAATATTAGTGGTCTACTTTGATACGAATAAGTAATAAAGAACTGAGTGGAATTAATCAGCTTTCATTTCAGATATTCACATTTTTCAACTGCTCGCCTGGAATTTCTTGGAAAACTACCTTTATCTGTTGGAATGAGCCCTAACGGAGGAGGATAAAATTTTCAGCTGGTAAAATTCAAATCTTGGCTGCTATTGAAATTTCTAATTTAGCTTTGGAAACAACCTGCATTTTCACGACGAAGGTAATGATTTTCTCGACCAAATAGTGACTGGTGACGAGACCTGGGTTTACCACGATCAGCCAGAGTCCAAACAGTAAAGCAAACAGTGGAAACACAGCACGTCACCCGGTATTGTGAAGTGCAAGCAGTCCTTGACTCGAAAAAAACTCATGACTTCAATGTTTTGGGATTCAAAAGGTCTAATTTTGGTGGAATTTATGGAACCTGGGACGACCATTAATGGAGATTCTTATCGTGAAACCCTAAAAAAACTTCGAGACCTCACACCGCACGCGACACCACTGAGCTGATTGAGCGGTTCAAATGGAATGCTTTACCCCACCCTCCATACAGTCCCGATTTAGTACCAGTTAGTTCATAGACTTGACAAATGTTTAAATTTAAGAAAAGAATATGTTGAAAAATAAAGAAAAATATGCTGAATTCAAATTCATTGACCGTTTTATCCTAGCTCTTTTCACTCTTTTTTTTTTAGAAAATTGGGAACCTTACTTTTTGTATGACCCTCATACATACAGGACGTTTCGTCTCGTGGGTACCCCCTCTATACCACAAGTAGAGCAACACAAGTTGGAATCATGTAGCATGGGTTGACTATCCAAAACATTGCAGGGGCTGTGCTGCGGGCATTTCAATTTTTCATTTTCAAAAAATTTGGAACAATTTTAAAAAAATTTAAATTTAAGAAATAAAAATGGTAGATGTGACAAATACAATGTTCATAGATTGTGTAGTTCGTGAAATATGACCAAAAAAATTTTCCATGGAAATAAAAATTTCAACAAAAAGCTCTTTTTATTGAAATATTTAATTGATTTAGAGAAAAAATATCAAAATCGAGCAACTGTTTTAATAAAGGAATGTTTTTTGCTGAAATTTATTTTTCATAAAAATTTTTTGTTTGGTAACAGGGAAAAAATTTTAACGTAACAATTTTTTTCCAAAAAAACCAAGCAAGTTGAGAAAAATTTAACTATGCCAAGTGGTGAAGGGTAACTTGTTACTTCAAGAAGAATTTTTTAATTGGATACTTGAAGAGTTTTTTAAAAATTTATGAACAAAAATTTGGAAAATTTTCAAATTTTTCAACCATTTTTCAACATTAAATTCGTCATATTTTACGAATCATACAATCTATAATCCTAATTTTTTTACCAGAAATACTACATTGTATTTGCCCTGTTTTCGCGTAAATTAAAAATTTCTCCAATGAAGTTGAAAAATTCAAAGACCTGTAGCACAGCTCCTGCAATGTTTTGGATAGTCAATCCATGCTACATGAATCCAACTTGTGTTGCTCTACTTGTGGTATGAAGGAGGTACTATTGAGACAAAACACCCTGTGTGTGTATGTGTTTAATCCAGTTTTCTAATTTTCTAACCTCTTTTTTTAAAATATATTTCAGATACCCCCTTCGCTGAGTTCATCGGTGCTTTTTTTTAAACTATGTTTTATATTTTTCTTGTTCTTTTATTTTCCTATTTCTTAAACCGTATTTTTACTCTTTTTTACCCTGTGTATGATTGCCCACCGACGTCCACTTCGTTTGAGGTTTGTGAGCCACTGTCACACACCTTTATAGTCTACTTTACATATTACATTATCGTATTTACCTACAGAGAGGGTACCATTCAGCTCGGAGATATCTACCATTACGTCTTGAGCTCTCCTCCGGCTGAGTCCAGCGATACTGGGGTCCAGGCTTCACCATCCCTTACCTCTTCTTGGACCCTTAAATGGAGTTCCATGGAAAGGCGGGGAGTACGGTGAAGTAGCCCGTATACTACTACCTACTGAGTGATTCTGAAGATGAAAAATGTTTAATTTGCACAAAACCATACTACAAATCTACGAAAAGGTGAATTCAAAGCGAGGATTGTGGTAAATTGGCCCACAATGCTTGGTATTCGGGTGGAATATATTTCTTTGATTTATTGATGTGATTTTCAATTTTAGAATAAATTCTGTGTTCGTTAGATGATGTTTTATTTATTTAACCCAGCGCGTACCAATGGGATCCCTCTGGTGTAACTTAAGGAGACCACTTCTTTGAAATACTATTTCAGTAAGGTTTTATTTAAACTTCGATTACCTCAGAAGTTGTGAGCCATATGGCATCATGGGGGGGGGGGATGTGAATAAGTACGAGGTAGTGGGGCAGCATATCAAAATTTCAGCGACATCGATTGATCAGGAAAAACGTTGGAACTTTTTAAACCCTAAGCGTATATTGTAAAGAGCCTTTCTTCTTTGGAGTCAGGACTTCACGCATGCAACAACGTGCCTTTTTGAAATCATTGTAAAATAGCAAGTATTAAATTTTTGAACATTTTCAGATCTCAAGTTTTTTGATGATTCCGAATCGATGGAAGTTAAAGATAATATCAAACTCAACTCGATGAAAGAACATAAGGTGAAAACAAAAAGAAATGAGCCCAACCACCTGCATTTTATCAGACTTAGTTGCTGAACCGAATGAAATGCCAGCCATTGCAGCAGCCAGGAATGCTTATTGTAGCGTTCGGTGTGCGTCGGCAGCAGCCGGATTGATTCGTGCTGCTGGTTGCGCATGCCGCTTATCACTATCAGCTGATACGAAAAATGTTGTGAGAGTTACCAGTTTTTATAATATACAATACATACGAGTTATACAAAAACGTTCGCTGCAGCCGCCGTACACAGGCCCGCATCAGGTAATCAACCGCACGGATAAAACCATCAAGGTAGAAGTTGACGGCCAACCTATAGTCGTGTCGATAGACCGCGTGAAGCCGGCTTTTATAGCCAACACCTCTGAAAAGGCGCCGATAATACCAAGCAGCGTGTCTACAGCAGCACCTGGGCTGCCGATAGAAGGGCCTAGCAAACGGCCACTCAGAAAAGTTCGATTCCTAGGGAAATACACGCGATAATTGTTTCGCACCGCGAATTTTCGTATTTGTATTATACCCCTTCAATTTTTAATTTTAATCATTGTACTCGTCTTTTATTTTTTTGCATTTTTACGTTCAATTAGTGTTAATTTTTGTTTTTTTCGTTTTGCAATCACGGGTTCCCCGCTAGGAGGGGAGTCATGTAGCGTTCGGTGTGCGTCGGCAGCAGCCGGATTGATTCGTGCTGCTGGTTGCGCACGCCGCTTATCACTATCAGCTGATACGAAAAATGTTGTGAGAGTAGTAACCAGTTTTCATAATATACAATACATACGAGTTATACAAAAAAGATCGGTGTTTTTTCTTGTTGTACGTGCAATAAAAACGTACACTTATAATCATTCATTATTATTCGAAAATGAGAAGAGGAAAATCCGTACAAAAAAAATACTTCTCCAACACAACATGTCCAAAAAACGTCGAGCTGAGCTGCAAATAAAAATACGTATTTTAAAAAAAAACTCGACCGCTCGCATTGAGATTTACGAAACATCCATCACACAATTCTCGTGTCAATGTAATGATAAACAGGAGGAAAGCTAGCAAAAGTATGAAGAGAAGAATGGAGGCGAGATTGCCATCGCTAACTCGTGTACAGGCTATTTTCGCTCACCCTAGCATACTCAGGATACTCGTGTACTGCAGAGCAAGAGAGAGAGAGTGAGACCAGATCCGGTGAAGCGTTGAAAATCGAAAGTTTCCATCAAAAGTAATTTAACTCGGATCAATGTAAACATAGGAAAGAGGTTAAGAGCACGCAGATACTACGACAACGGTCGCAGCCAAAGTTTGAAAAAATTATTTCATTGTTGAAGGCTCGCGCAAAACCGAATGTCAGTTCCAATTAAAGTTCAACTTTTCCTCTACCGCATCCTCCATCTCCTTCACTGTTACGTACTTCCACCTCTCTACTCGTTCATTTGATCGTATATACCGCGGTGTTGTATGTTTATTTTCCTCTTCTCGTCTGCTGATACGTCGTCGGTCGTAGCCACGTCGTTGTTGATTCGGTATTTGAGACTCGGTAGAACCCCGCACATCTTCCTTTAGCCTACGCTTTTCTAGCTCAATTGAAATTTCAACAACTTTTTACATTCATTTTCTCTATTGTTCCGCGATTCGATTCGATTCGAATCGCTTCACTACATTTCACCTCAGTCCATCTCCATCGTACTCGCAACGACCATGACAATTCCATCAATGCGCAATTATTGAAAAGAACCAATCCAACACCGGGTCGTAATATAAGCTAAAAAAGGAATTGACGAAAAAGACAAAAAAAAAAAAAAAAAAAAAAAGAGCGAAAAATACAAAGAACTCATTCCATAATTGTCTATTCAGCGTTACAATTAATACGACGACGGTGGAGCTATGAAAATAAATTGAGAATAATAAACTCGACCGCGAAGTCTCTAAAATTCAACGTAAAGTATCGTACCACCAACCGCGCACCATCCAAAGTTACAACTCTTCTTCTTTAAGCACCCTCTTGAGAAAGAGTGTGTGTGAGAGAGACAGAGAGAGGGGGGAGGAAGCATCACAACGCAAACATCGGTACTTTTCTTTTCTTACCGAGACCAATGTCTGGCTTTATAACGTCGTTTTAGGTCGCGGAGACGATACCGACCAAGATAACAAATTTAATTAAATCTTTCACTGCTTTCCTAGGTACATATTTTCATTTATATCTGTACATAGACGTACACCGGCGAAGAGAAAGGATGAGGGCTATCTTTTTGATCTTATTGTACTCCTTAATTCGCGCCAATTGTCTTTGTTTGGTTCGATCGATCTTTTTTCTTACAGTTTCGCGCTCACCCCCCCCCCCCCCCCGCGTACAAATAATATTACCGCAGTCGTGCTTTTCGTTTGTTTACATTTTGTTACGCGAGCCATCGAGCGAAAAAATTTCATTATCGTGGTTGGCAATTCGCGTTAAACGTTTCGTAGATGTTTAATCAAGTGAGAGAACAGGGAGGGCAATCGATTCGAGTAATTTTTATGCACCTTTTTTTTACTACCTTTTTAGTCGTGTTTTCCGAAAGGAAACCCTGACTATTACAATCGTCCGATCTAAAATGTTTTTTTTTTTATTTTATTTTTATTTTATTTTATCTACTTCTCCAGAAGGAAAAAATTAATTACTCCGCCCCCCCAACTGGTGAAAATTTCGCCAAAACGCGCCGACTGTATTTTTCTATTAAAATTTGAACGATCCATGGTTCAAATTGGAGGAGGTCCATTTTTATTAAAAATGAAAATTGATTTGAAATGAAATTGAGAATTTTTTTCCAAGTATTAGAACTTCAAATATAATTTTAAAAATGAAAATCAAAATTTGAAATGAAGAAATTCAGTAACTGAACATTTTAAATTTTATATGAAAAAATTTGGAAAGTAGAAAGTCAAGTGGAAATTAATGTTGATGTGTTTGCAACTCAAGTGCTCGGTAAAATACCGAATGAAAAAATTGCTACACCTCCAGGAACATGGAGAACCCCATTCCTGGAGGGTGTGGCTAATTAAGCCACCCTGGCATAAAAAATTGACATTGGTAAAAATAACACTGGACGAATCGTTTGAAAAATCCGGTAAGGGGTAAGTGAATCTCCTCTTATGCTCTTATGAATGTCGCAATAAAAAACATTCAAAATTACATTTTTACAGTTTTAAAAAAATTTCCAATCAACATGAATGGGTGGGCAGTGAGGCCCTTTATCCTACAAGACGACTTGATGGTAGAGGGTGTGATGAGGCGGATATCCATCAATATGGATTTTAAAAGGCTAAACGAAACTCTGGAAGAGAGTTTCATTATAAAATGGTGGGTATTACTACATTTACACTCCCAAGTTAGCATTTTTCACTAAACCCACCTGTGTTCTTTTTGTTTTAGCGTGAACCCAGACCAAGCCGAAAGCAGCCAAGCTGGGATGTAAGTATCATACATTTGCTTTTTCAAGTTTGCATTTTTCACAAATTCAACTCCGCTTGTTTGATTTTTTTCCAGTATCAATGTTCAACGATGATGAAAAAACACTCTGATGAAGTATCCAAATTGAAACGCGAATATGAGGCTGAAGTACGTAAATTAAAACGCGAACATGAGGCTGAACTACGTAAATTAAAACGGGATATTGGCTCCGCAAATCGGCGTCTCTCAAAATTTGAAGCATGTAAGTACTATGATCTACTTTCTCACGAACGCCTTTCTCGGGCTAAAAGGCTCACAGAACGAAGAAAAAGAGTGTGGCAGCCTGAAACGAAGGCGAAGAACGATTACAAATATATATTTATTTCATTATTCAGGTTGCATCATTTCGTTTGAATAACAACTTGTCTATTCATCCTATAGGGATAGATTCATCTGCTTCATGTGTGGTAAACGATTCAGTTGTCTTGTTGGGCATAACGGGTTGAAGGTCTACGAGAAGGAATACAGAGAAAAAATTTATCGTTGTAGAGTTTGCCACTGTAAATTTTGTTGAATAGCAAGATTGCATACATCAATGCCTGCAGGTGCATGCTACACTGAATCGAAGAATGTTGTTGGAAATGTCCAATAAAGATGACTGGTGAATATTTTTTTAAATGTGCAGTATTTTAATTTCAAAATAATTTTTCAATTTCCGTCATGATTTTTTCTGGGAACGCAAAATGCCACCATTTTTTCGGGAGTGAATATTGCATACGTCAATGCCAGCAGGGGCATACTACATCGAATCGAAGAGCCATGTCGTAAATGAGTTTTACTGGGGTGTGAGGATAAAGTTATTTCGAAGACTAGGTTGCTTTATTTTATGTCTGGGAGATGGGTGGTTTCTATATCCCCCTGGTCCATACGTAAATTTTTTGGTGTATGAAATTCTCTATTTTTAGTCAATATTCCATTGAAAAATAATGGTACACTTTCTTTCTGTTACGTAATATTGGAAGGAAAATGGGTGTACCTAAAATATCATTTTAGCATCTGTGTGCGTAGAAGTGGTTTTCTTTATTTTCGACATGAGTTTTTTACATAGAAAAGAATTTCTGGTGTCATTTTGTTTCTCGTTGTATTGTTTCACCAAATATGAGGGGCAAGGTCTAGACATGGGTGTAGTTTGTACCCTATAATGAGTGTTGTGTCATCTTAAATTTTATGAAAAAATTCCATTTTTTGATCGCAATTTCCGACGTGAATTCAAATGTTGCGAAAAAATGCTCTCTTAGTAGCACAGATTTTTTTCTCCTATGTACTCTTTCATTATGGAATATTGTACCCTCGCACTTTTCACTTTTCCATAATTTTGGAAGTGCGCATCCCCCTTTGACTTTTTTTTTTCTATGTAAAAAAATTAGAAAATTTGTATTTTTTTATGTTGCCCCCCACTACTAATTCCATCAGTTGAAGACAAATGTCTTTATTCATATTTGTCACGTTTTCACAATTTTTCATGTCGGAAATCAATTTTTTTTCTTTTTTGAAAATTTCAAATTTTCGACATGAATTTTTTTTCAAGATTGAATTTTTTTCCACTTTTGTGAATAAGGTGATGTGCTTGACAATCAACTTGGGGGCAATACAAATTTCATCCGTAAAAAGTGTCTAAAGGGTTAGATATTGAATAAAACGTTCGCTGCGCCGCGAGTTATGGCCTAGGCGAGTACGTACGACTTCGCGTTGTACAAGGCCTCGACCGCGTTAAAGCAAACAACGGATTTAGGAAAATTACATTATTTAAAATTTAATCAATCTGTACACGCGAATACGACCGTAGTAAATTTTAAAAGAAATTCTCGCGCGAGGCCACCGCCAACAATACTTCTACAAACGGAGCAGAATAAAAAGAAAAATATGCGATTTTGAGAGAAATTTTAACCGCGAACCAGCTACACAGTGCTAAAACAGATACTAATGAAATAATACCGTCGAAGGATGACGATAAGTATTTATAAGCTGTTTATAATCGTGCCATATTAAAATAATCCGATTATTCGGTGTTTTCTTCACACCCTTACCCGTTACTGTTACTATGCTTTCGTCAAGATGATTACGTATACTTGAAAGTTACTAAAACGTGTATCTACTAATCTGCGCAAAATACGGACCATAGTCGAAGTAAATATTCTCCACGTACGAGACGATAGATGGACCCGAAAAGTAACCGGAACAACCGAATGGATATAATTATATTAACGTATCCTGAATCGTGTTATTTAGTCAAAAAATCATTTTCGCATTATTCTATTATTATTTTTTTTTTAATTTGCTGCGTATTGTGCAGCGGGTAAATATTCATACTCCAAGGTATCTGCGAAAAATTTATTCATCAAAGATCACGTATCGAAGATATCAGGTGAAATTTGAAGGAATCTTTCTGGAATAAACATACGAACTAAGTAAGTAGTGGAAAGCCATCCCTCCTCCCGCGATACCCTAGAAATCTGCTTATAAATGAAGCGGCTTGAATTTTTATTTTTCAACTGCAACTATGGGGTAAAACAACAAGTGTAAATAACAAATTCACTTAAATTTTCATTTTACTTTTCAGTCAATAATGCGTGGTACAGGAAGAGAAGGGTGTCAACCGATTTTGTAAAGAAGAAATCGAATGAACGTAAATTATATATTGGTAAAAACCATCGAATACAAGTGATCTCGTTTATATCCAACCAGAGTACAGAGGAGCAAGATGATTTTTGGCTATAATTTACATAGAAATAGTTTTTTGGTAACACTGATTTTTGTCATCGATCAAGAAATTAAAAAAATTTGTGAATACTAAGTATCATCCAGTTTTATGACGAACTCTATGAGTTATTGTGATAAGAAAAAAACGTGATTTTGCGATCGTAGATTTTGCTTCACGAAAATAAACTTTTTCAGGCATTAAATTAATCTGAAAGAGAGAATACGAATGAAATATACCATTATGGTGAGGTAAGTGATCGATTTAATTTATTCAAAACTAATATTAATAAGTGGGTAATTAATAATATCTCCAAAAGTGTATTCACCTCGTTGTGGGGCAAGATGATTCTTCAATTTTTCATCATTTTTTCTCCACTGTTTATAGGACTTATATACGTAAAACTGACCGGAAACTGCTTTCGGCGGATAAATTAGAAGAAGCTAAGCGTTTAATTGCCGATGGAAGGACTATTGCTGATGTAGCTGTCACGTAAGTGTATGACTCAAAACATGAGTCGAGATTGGTACAGGAGTGGTTACTCTACAACTGCCCTAAAATCATTGAAACGCCGGCACAGTCCCCCGACCTCAACCCCATCGAAAACCTATGGGAAGAATTAGACCGCAGGGTACGAACCCACCA